>JBBYHK010000023.1:4161230-4174261 GCA_038382065.1 Adansonia grandidieri | reverse complement strand
CATAAAGAAATTGTTCATCATCATTGATTTTTTACCTAGACAAATTTTTAATTCTTCTTCAATCATTTTTCTCATTTTTTAGCAATTTTTTTTTTCCTTTTTTAGGATAATTAAGGGCTATATTATCCTTCTTCATCACATACATTTGAATATAGTTTTATTTGTCTTTTTTATTTTTCTTCTAACATATTTTTTATCCTTTTATATTGGATTTTTTCTTTTCCATTTGCTCTCTTTAATTTTTTTTTTTGTTTTATTCTTTTTGGAAGTCTGGTAATATGTTTTACATCGAAACTCTGATTCATTATCTAATAATTTCAAACAATATTTTTTTTCAATTTTGTTGCTCTAGCTTTTAAACAATGTTCAACCAATTGTTTATTAGAAAATAATATTTTATTTCTTAGAGTATCTATGCTTTCTTTTTTCTACCTAATAATTATAGGTACTAGTATATATTTCATCCTACGGTGAGGGTAATTTATTAAAGCATTGATTAAATTAAAATTATGATTATGTGTCGTTTAAATTTTGATATTGATTTTAAAATTTTTAAAAGAATCCTTCTAATTTCTTAATATCTAAACCTGAGCAAGAGCCAGACATGTCATCCAGCCTAGCAGGTCCAGGCTCAAGCCTTAATTTTTTTGTTCCAGGCTAATCAAGCCGAGGCTTGACCTATTCCCAAGTCTATTAATATCACATAATTTTAATTTTGTAAGAACATATTCAACATCTGCTTATTTAGTAGATTTTGGTAAATATCCGCAAAATTTTGATTTCATCATTTTTGTTATTTCTTTTAAAATATTTTCTATAGATTAAAAGTTATTTAATAATGTTTCTATTTTAGCTTTTTCTTTAATGGATTCTTTTCATTTTCTCAAATATTGTATAATATGTTCTTGAAAAGTTTCGCATAAATAATTAAGAAAATTTTCTTTAGTAAAGATTTATTATTAGTAACATAAATAGATATGGATTGTGCTCAGTCATCAAAAACTTAACTACATTAGAAAGGTCAAGCTATGCTGCAACATATTTTATTAAAATCATCTCACCTAGTTGGCTAAGGTTCAATTTTAATTCCTGTTAAGAAGATCCCTCATTCATTTTCCTTCATCATATTAAATTTATCATACTACAATTGAGAATAAGTTTTAAATTTTGGATCCAAGTCTAATGGATTTAGTTAATCCACTTTTCTTTTTCCCTAATGCATTTTCATTAGGTTTTTCTTAATATTGAATTTATTGAATTGCTATCACTGCTTTCTTCAGTGGTTTCTATTATATAGTTTTCTTTATTTGTTTGGTTTAAGGAATAGCGATAATTATATTTTTTAAATAATTTTTTACGCTGATTATATGAATTTTCTATCATCTGAAAATATTTTTTCCTTTCTTGAAGATGCCTTATTATCTAATATCAACTTTTTTTTATATTCAAATATATTTTTTAGATGCTCATAATCTTCACATTTTCTATTATTTTTGGATAAATTTTTATCATCTAAAGTTTTTATTCCTATATTATTTATATAATGTAATCTAGGATTTTTAAATATTGTTTTTTTTATAATTTTTCTCATTATTATTTATATTATCTATTTTTTATTCTATTTTATAAAAACTTTTAAAAATATTATGAAAGTAGTTATTGGTAATATTAACAAAATTATTAATAGTAATACTAATACTTTTCATATTAATATTGTTTTTTGAAATATATATAGTATGTTTGTGATTTTTATCATCTGACCTTAAACATTCTATTTTTTTTTTTAATTTTGTATTGTTCATCTTGGTACCTAAGGCCTTCTATGCATTAAATGTAAGCAAAACAACAGCTATGCAAGGTAAAAAATATAATTAAACAACAAAACAAGCATAGATATATGGGTTTTTATATTCTACTATACTCATATGTCAATAATTATATTAATTTTTATATCATATTCTATATTTTATTTTAGTTAATTTTCGATAAAAGTCTACTAGAAGTCCTTGTATTATAGCTAATGGAGCATTTAATTTCCTGTATTGTTAAATTCGGTATTTTAATTCTTATAATTTTAAAATTATAGCAAATAAAAAAATGCTTAACAATGTTTAAAAAACTATTTAAATATTGATAAAATATTGGCATACTATGTGATATGAAATTTTAAATTTTACACAAAAATAAGTTTGGATCTAGGATGGGTTTGCATCATTTGTTGTGTAAAATTTAAAATTCTACGTCACATAACACATTAATATTTTATTAGTACTTAAATAATTTTTTTAATGCCGTTAATTATTTTTTTATTTGTAACAATTACAAAAATATAAATATTAAAATATTAAATTTAATAATATAAAAATTAAAATATTTTTTTATTATAATATAGATACTCCTAATAAACTTTTTTTTCATGTTATGTCTCGGTAATAACTTGATACAACAGCGCTGTATGCTAAGGGCGGTAGCAATAAATGTCAAGGTCGGGACGGTGGAAAGGAAGCAGCATGCGGTTTAATAGCAAAGATGAATGATTGAAATTGGAGGCATGAGGCAGACTCAGATATTTTTATGTTTGCCAGGACGAAAATCTGGGAAGCATGTGGATAATTCAGAATTGGGGGGAAAAAAAGGCTAAATTGGATTGGTTCAAGTACAGCAACCATTTTCATTTTTCAAGCAAGGCCAAAGGTGTCAACCGTCTCTATTTATAAGTTATAACTCATTACACAAGTGTTACCAAATGAATTAGGAAAAGCTGATTTTATAAAAATTATTTGAAAGAGAAAAACCATTTCAAATATCTCTGAGATATCATTGTATGAGTAACTTATAAGATAAGAATTCCCAAAAATTGCCAAAAAGAAAAAGAAAAAATTATATTGACTTATTTTTTATCATATTATCAAAGAGTTGACTTAATTTTTTCAACAATTATTTGAATATATATATCTAAAATTCTTGTTTCTGATAAAATCATTTCTTGCATTATTATATGTATTATTGTACTAATACTTAACGAGATAAGTTCCAAATCCAATCAGCAAAGCAAACTGGTTTTGTTTTGATTTTTGTTCTATAAATATAACTCAGTGGCCATTTTTCCCGCAATATTCAAAACACCGAAGTACAAGGAAAGGAAATACGAACAAACAAGGAAAAAAAGAAAAATCAATACATCAAAACAGAAAAATGGTGTTTCTCCCATTCCAGTCGGTCCTTCATTTTGGTCCCAGTTTTTATTGCTTTAATCCTTCTCGCTCCGAACCCATACCCCAATTCCCATGTTCATTTCGCCGCAGGACCTGGTCGCCCCTGACCAAAGCTGTATTGAAGAAGAATGTGGAGAACATGGATGATAAGAACAAGCCAGATATCTGTACAGCTGACGAGCTTCACTACGTGCAAGTAGAGAAATCGGAATGGAGGGTGGCTCTTTGGAGGTATCTTCCTTCTCCAGGGGCGCCGTCTAGGAATCATCCATTGATGCTTTTGTCGGGCGTTGGGACCAATGCTATTGCTTATGATCTCTCCCCTGAGGTTCGCTCTTTCTTTCGTGAATTGTGTTGCATGCAACTACTTTAGAATATCACTAGGTTTTTTCTTTTTCTTAATGGGATTACGATGCCTAAAGCTAAGAGCTGTTATGGGTTTGTTTTTGTTTCTCTATTGAATTGTAATTCATAAGATTCTAGCTCTCGCGGGTGTTTTTTTTTTCCCTGGGTTATAATTTTTTTTTGAACTTCTAGCCTTTCTGGGTTTTTTATTGTTTCAGTCATTGGGTTCTGATTTTTAAGCCTCTAGTTTTATGTATATATGCTTGTTTCTGACAATGAATTAACGCGATTTCTAGGCTTCTAGCCTTCATGGATTTGTTATTTTTTCTGTCTTGAAATTATAGCTTTTTAAGTTTCTAGGCTCGTGCTTTTCTTAGCGTTTGATTCTGGATGTCGTTTGGTCTGTAATCTTGTGGCCTCTAGCTTTTATGGGTTTCTTCTTGTTATTAATTTTTAAGCTTTTAGTGTTTCTCGGTTTTCTTATCCTTTCTATCATTCGATTGTGGTTTCGCAGCTTATGGCTGTGGGATTATGCTTGTTCTTTTAATGTAGTTTCTTCCATTGGATTGTCGTTTCTAGACTTTTAGCATTCCTGGGTTCTCGTTTTTAAGTCTATTGATGATGCAAATTCCTGTTCAGTCCTCGTTTGCACGCTTCATGTCTGGCCAAGGATATGATACGTGGATTCTTGAACTCAGAGGTGCTGGCTTGAGTGCACACGGAGTGGACTTTGGACAAGGTAAAGACCCTTTAGATGCTGTGTCTCAGAGGAATGATTTTTATGTTAAGGATGGAAAATACGGTGCTCATGCTTATACAGATTATAAGAGTTTTTCAATCAAAAGAAGCTTTTCAGGTTTTTCAGAAACAGAAGAAAGATATGCTTTTGCGGGTCAAATTAGGGATTTTATCCAAAAGCTTGTAAACATAGTTGAAGAAGCTGAAAGATCTTCTCCTGCTCGGGTTTTTGATATGCAAAACAGCATTTCTACAGCACTAAAAGATGTTCAGAGACAACTTGATCTTATTGCAAAGTATGATTGGGATTTTGATAACTACCTAGAAGAAGATGTCCCTGCTGCGGTGAGGTGCCATCCCTTATGCATAAAAGGCTTTAATCTAAGAAGTTCTGCAGTATTATCTTTACATAATCTTATATATTCACCCATAACAACTAACTGAAGTATTATTGAAATAAAATTTTCATCTTAGATGGAATACATAAAGGCTAAGAGTGAACCAAAGGATGGCAAGTTGCTTGCAATTGGTCATTCAATGGGGGGTATCTTGCTATATGCTATGCTATCAAGATGTGGTAAGATCCTATACAAACTTGCATGTGTCATCTACATATGTGGCCTACGTTCGCAAAAGCTATTACTGCATAGAGAATCTTTTCGGCAATGACCTTTTCGTATTGCAAAATAGTTTGCTATTTTAATATATACCTGCATGTTCAATTTCTTGGCTCTGTTATGATTAGAATTTCTTTAGCAGTTTTAAGCAGTGAATTCCTACTGGATTTCACTTAATAAGACCAATTTGAATTTCATTTCCTTTGGACAAAACACCAGCTGAATTAGACTTGTAAACAGTTTATAATCACTTCTTAGACTAGTCAAAACTTTTTAACGACAAATTTATTTATAGATAAAAGACTGGAAAACTTGGTGCAACACATGTTGATCTAGTTATTGATAACATTGGTTAAACTCATAAATATTCTGAGCTTGTTTCAACTATGTGATGCTTGAATTTGTTGATTTTGCTTCTTGAGGCTGATGTAGGATTTCAACCTGTTGGCATTTTAATTATCATGGCCAAAGCATGTCGAGCATGATGAAATTTTTGATGAATTTTAGTCCTTTATGAGTACAGTCAATTTCTTAAATGAATGATTAGAGGCTTGTAGATGCTGTAGGCTCATTAATATAGATGTTCACAATCTTGCTTCTTGTCCTCCTTGTGAAGAACTCCTTTGCCAGGGTTACTTAGATCTCACTGCTAATTATTAGTATCAACCATGTCTTGGATTTGTAATCAGCTCATAGCTGGTCTTATAGTGAATGGCTGTTTCTAAATTCTCCTAAAATAATTGTGACACTTCCACCAAGAACAATCAAAATGGATTGTATTAGGGACTACAAAATGCTGGGATTATTTGAAATAATAATTCAATCTGCTTCTTTCGTAGCAGAACTAAGAAATTTTTCCGTTTACGTTTTGGCGGTCTGTTGAATATGCCTCATTTTTCTTTTAATATATATGTATATATTTCTGTTCTGGGCTTTGTCTGGTGTTAGGGTTGCTTGATAATGGACGGAAGGTATTTATAAGCAATATAAAAGAAATACTTGCTTACATAGTCACAACTTCCTAAAGTGATGTAATATAGGTACCTAAATCTGGTAATGTCGTGAAGCATATTTTCATAGCAGCAGTCAAGTCTGGGAGCTTTTCTTTCCTTTTTCCCTTTTCCTTTTTCTTTTTTTTTTTTTAATTTTAATGATACTCGGGGCTGCTAGGGATTGAACCCTGACCACTGGAACTAAGAGTTGGTCACCGTCAATCACACAGCTGTTGGCTAAAAGAGAGCTTACTGTAGCACTTTGCAATTTCTCTTTAGACTGGGGGCCTTTCATTCTGCTTTTACTTGTTCATTGAAAAATATGTATGAGAGCTAAAATGTGTTATTTTTATAAGGTTTTGAAGGGAAGGATTCCGGATTGGCATCAGTCACTACCTTAGCATCGTCGTTGGACTATATGTCTTCTAAATCGTCACTCAAACTGCTTTTACCGCTGGCAAGTGTTATTAAAGCAAATTGCTTAAGCGTTTCCTTGTTTCTAAGCGTCATCATCTGCTTGTACGGAGATAATGACAATAAGCTGATGTTATTTCTCTGTGGGGTGTAGGCAGAAGCTGCACAGGTCCTGAATGTTCCTGTCATTCCAATCGGGACATTGATTGCTGCTGCCCATCCTTTTGCAGCAAACCCTCCCTATATCCTTTCTTGGTTGAGTCCTCAAATCTCTGCCCCAGACATGATGCATCCAAAGTTGTTTGAAAAGCTTGTTATGGAAAACTTTGGTAAGAAATTCATCTTTTGCTTTCATTATAATGCATAAATGCGAAATCTAGATTCTGGGCAGTAATGCTTTCAAGTATTATTTTGTATGGATGCTACAAAATGCTTTTAGAAGTACAACAAGACACAAAAAAAAAAGGCCTTTTCCTATTATGTAGGGTCTATTGTATGGGTCATATAGGTGATACTGCTGGTTTTAGTTGTAATAAGTTACAGGAAAATCAGAAAGCAATGTTCCATCTGCCAGTGATTCCTCTGTTGTTGTTTTCATGTGCTTGTCAGCTTGTAGTAGATCCTACTTCCCTATTTTGTCCTGATTTCTTAAATTTTATTTTTCCTTCAACCTAGTGTAGTTGCTCTTTGAATGTCTTTCTTGTTGATACATACATCCTTGACAAGTTCAAAACGATTTCAATGAGTCTTCAAAATCTCCCTTTGACCCCTGGTACAGTTATATTTTATCGGTGCTTATGGTGTAGTTATTGTTTATTTTTTGGACCATTTCATGAATGACAATTAAAGCATAATTGGCAGAGACGGTGCCTGCCAATCTTCTCTTGCAGCTAACAACAGCCTTTCAGGAGGGTGGCTTGCGTGACAGGAGTGGGACATTCTTTTACAAGGACCACCTCAGTAAAAGCAATGTCCCTGTCTTAGCAATTGCTGGAGACCAAGATCTGATCTGTCCGCCTGAAGCTGTATATGGTATGGTGTAATTCGTCCAACCTGTCAAGATTGAATCTAATTTATTGTTTAGCTTTGCTTCTTTTTCTCATTTAGTTTGCAACGACATCAATCAAGCAGAAACAGTGAAGCTACTTCCTGAGCCATTGGTTACTTACAAAGTTTTTGGAGAACCAGGTGGTCCGCATTATGCTCACTATGATGTAGTAGGTGGCCGACTGGTAAGATTTAATCTTAGGGTTCTTCAAAGTCGATAATTTTAGTACTCCATATTTGATGCAACTTAAGTAGTGGAATTCATTTCAAATTTCAACAACATAATAGCTTCTCCTAAATGATTACAGTTCCTTTTGATGTAGGCTGTAGATCTGGTGTATCCATGTATAATAGAATTTCTCAATCGTCATGATGTGGCTTAAATTCTCAAGACTTTCTTTACCTGCACTGAAGCTTCATTACTTCATTTTATATTTTTTTCCCATGAAGAAAGGAGCTGATAGAAAGAATCTTCAAGGGCAGTCCCCCCCCCCCTCCACATCAAGCACGTACGTAGAAAAAAAAAGTGTAGTTATATGGTATACATACCTGCATATATATACATACATACATACATACATACATATATATATATATATATTTCAGTTCTCTATCTCTTCTACTATAATACTTCATTTTGACTCTAACAAAACATTTGATCTTATGCTTAATGTTTTACATATATTGTTTTCCTTTTTTTTTTTTTCTCTTTTATTGGGGAGAACAAAAGAAGACAGATGTTTGCTGACTGTGAAGCTTATATCTCATTTTATATGGTTATGATAACGTTGTAAAACCCCTGAAGTTTTCATTGATTTTGGCCAAACTATCACAAGGATGTATTAATGTCTATCTGGAATTTAAAATTGCTCAAGGATGTTTTGTGTAAGTCTTCAATTTATTGGAAAGTTTATTTCCCATTTAAATAATAAATGAAAATTAAATTGTCAGCCATGTCTCTTCCTAGTTCCTTGAGGATTTCAGCTTTCATATCACCTTTGTAATTTCTTCTCTATTTACCATCACATGCATAAGTGAACATCTTAATTTGTTAAAAAACAAAAAAGCTCTTAATTCAGTGGAGAACAAGCTTTCCTTTCAGCGCATTTTAAAAGTGATCGATTGAACTAAATCAAAATCTCAGGTTTCTTTCAGCGGTCCGTTGCAGTAGTAAAATGCATTCAATTTTTCCTTTTTTAATGTAAGTAAGTTGGTTGTTTCATCTTTCTTTGTTAATCTAAATGCTAATCAGTTACTGCGAGCTAGCTTATAAGCGAGGCCCGGAAGCTATTGTCAGCCCATTATTACTTAAATAAACAAGGACTAGCTCTTTAATGGTACACCAGTAGCCTCAACTATATTCCCCGAAGTCAGTGTGAGAGATGATTTTACTCTGTATTTCTTCTACTCTTTCTGTTCTTCTTTCTCAGCTATATTTGGACTTGCATTATAATGCAATACATAAAATTACAACATCCGAATCAACCAAGGCAGCGTTTGACTTTATTTTAGGTTCGTTGCGTGGGGAGACTTGGAATTTAATTTAAGGTACATTTCTTCTGGAATTTAACTTAATTTTTCCGATCACGGCACGTTACTGAAGGATTTTATATATATATATTTTTTACATTGAAAGGGAATTAGACTAGGCTAAGCAAGTGCAACGTAGTTACGCAATCATTATAATATCTGATTTTCAAGAGAGGTGGGCAAAGTTCCAACAATTTTCGTCCATTATAAACAATAAGTGCCCCATCATTTTCGTTAAGCAAATTAGAAGTTGAGCCTTTGAGGCTTCAACCATTTTCAGAAAGAAAAAAAAAAAAGAAAAGAAAAGGAATCCTTGCTTTGCATGTAGAGCAGATTAAAAATCTATACACCAACAAGAGGGTTATAAATTGAATCCATGGCGGCTGCTAGCATCGAGCAGTTGCCTCAGTCTTGCAAACAGGGCAAGCATTTTTCTGCAACAGCCACTGCTTTATACATTGAATGTGAAAACTGTGTCCACAACAGAGCTTCCCCATCTCTTCTTCATCTGCTTCATATTCCTCCTATATATATATATATATATATATATTTATATTCGTATCCAAGAATCATTTAAAATAAGAATTATGATTCAAAGGGAAACAAGGAAAACTATTCACTCGTTAAAAAAAAAAAAAAAACACTCACCTGACAAATGCTGCACTTCTTATCCACATGCATGTGTACGTTTGGTGCCAAATCATTCAACATTGAGCTCTTAATTTTACTTACGCATCTACTTATTTCATCTTCTTTGAGTCCAGTGTTGACATAACCAATTTTATCGCCAAGTTCCAGTAATTGCTTATTTACAGCAGGAGAAGAAAAAAAAGAATGTTTATTATTTTCTATGTTACTTGAATTCTTCATATTAATATATCCGAATTAGTTATATATACATATCTGACACTCGTCTCTGTCTGGAACATAGATTATTTGAATTACTTTCTACTGAACTAAAAGCTAAACAAGGATTGGTAGAACCATATCAAATAACTAGGTTTCTTTTCTATATAGAAAAAAAATACGATTTAAGAAGATAAAACCAACATAAAATACCTCATATGTCATGTTGTCTATATCAAGCCTCCAGCGGCTAAATCGATCTCGCGAATCTAATCTTCCCCCCATTAGCAAATTGTTATGTAGCATCATTATCTGCACCATCCACCACCAAGAATTTTGATTTGCAAACTACAACAAAGATCCTACCTCAACTAAATGATTAAAAAGAATGGAGCTTTTCTGATGTTCGTTCACTTCAACAAAACAAGTACATAATAAGAGCTTATACCCCCATAAATGCCGAAAGCACATCAAGATTCTTCAAAAAAAAGAAAATCTACAAATCCAAAGGATTTTAGTATCTTTGTCCAAAATAAAAGCAACCCGAAATCCTTGATTCATAGTATCATATAATAGGAATTTCTTGTGCACCAGTGGTTAACAAGCTGAACCAATTGTTTTCTTACTTTTAAGTAATAAAATTTTAGCAAAGTATCTTAAATTCTATGGTATCTACTGGCGCTAAATAATTAATCAGTTGCTATTAACAGTTAGCACATAACAGATATAATAGTAGCTAGCTTCAAAATGGATTACCAAGTTTAACCCAATTGTTTCACGCATGTGATTCTAAAATGACATTACAGTAACCCTGATTGATGCCAATCATGTCACTTTTTTTGCATTAATTCACACTTGAGCTTATTTCAGACAATACACATCTTGTACAGAAAGTAACAATCAATTCAGCTGGAGTATTTCAGAAGCAAAGTTCCAATTAAAAATCTGCAATAAAGCAAGTCATAGGTTCCGATACCCTACCAATTAAAAAACAAAAATCCCAGATCCTTGAAATGTACATTCTTTCTGTTGCATCTGAGAATGCTTAAGATGTTGCAACTTATTTCATCAGAAATCACAACAATAATCATAAAAAATATACATATATTCTGGTTTAACTGCAACGTATCCTTTCTAAATGGCCTGCATTTGTGTTACTTAAATTCAAGGGTAAATGTTATATAAGGATAGGTGACTAATGTTTAAATTTTTTAAAAGAAATCATACTAATTATATCTTCGTATCCATATTTGAATACGTGAATTGCACACAGATACTGGACATGAATACATTGCGTTCTGGAAAAGCCTTACTAAGATATGAGATTATCCGATAACATGACTTATCCCCCAAAACAGAATAAGGAAGAGGAAGATATGTTAAAATTAAACTATTAAAAGAATACGGAAAAAAGGAATACATATATATATATATATGTTAAAATTGCATTTAAAAAAAATAAAACAAAAACAATAAGATTCACAATGAGCAAGAAACATTTTTCTACTAGGATAACAAGGAATACATTGAACAGTATTCAGTGTTCTTGTGAGAATCCTCAGGATATTATATCTTGCAGAATGAAAAGGAAGCTCTCACTTTTCATACCAAAATTCAATCTTTAAAGCTATAATCAGAAATTATTTTTCAAACTATCAGTGCTTGATTGCCCAAATGAAATTACTTGAAAACTTATACAGTAGCCAACAAAAACACCAGTATGGACATCTATATATACCTCAGCAAGCCCCTCTGGAGAAGGCTACCGAACTTGACGACACTGATCTAGCCCTAAAGAAATCGATGGGGTGCAGCAGGCGTTGAGATGAAGCAAAATCAACCAAACATAAAAAAGCAAAGTTTTATGTCACCACTGATCAAGCGAAGAAGAGAAAACTAAGAAGACGAACAAAAGGTTGGTCAATGATAATTTATATATATATATATATATATATATATATAGAGAGAGAGAGAGAGAGAGAGAGAGAGAGAGAGTAGTCATATAATTGGAACACTGAAGAAGTGGTTATCAAAACAAAAGCCCCGGATAACTAAAACAATTTCCTTGTTTCATTGGAGGGGTCCATATTGAATGTTGTTAAGTCTTTTATTCAAAAATATTGTCTTTCGTCGGTAACCAAACTAAGCTAAATTATACGTACACGGCTCTTTTTCTTTTGGGTTAATTGTTAAAGGAACTGTGAAGGGACAAGGCTGCTTAACACACTAAACGAAAATCTATGGTAAAGAAAGAATTAAATAAATAAAGAGTAACAAATCCATGGAAAACAAATTTATATGCCAATGTAACACCAATTGATCAAAAGGATTAGAACCAAAAAACAAGAAAGGGCTAAAATTTTACTAAAGATATTTTGAAAAAAACACACTCAAAATTCACGTGATTCTTCCAGTTGCATTAAAGAGCAACATGATATATTCTCTAGTTAAGAGAAAGGGGAAATGTAGGAGCATTAAGAGTTTCGTAAACTTAAACCCAAATAATGAATAAAACTTTTCTTCAACACTCTCCATTCTGAACAAATAGATTACAAACGAAAATAATTAATGAGGATGTTTTTTCTTTACTATTAAAAAAAAAAACTATTCACCCTATCTATATTTAATGTTTTCCTTTAGAGAGTTTATTAAGATTTTTCTTTCCTTTAGTACTATGAATTTGTTAAATGGGATATAATTTTTCTTTTTCTTGGATTCGGGGAGGAGATTTTGCCATCAGATAGCAGCCTTAGTGCTCCGGAATATGTAAAATGTGATTAAAACTTTTGCTTTTCCTCTTTATTCATTAAGCTTCAAATTGATGCTAACCTACCAAATGTATCCAAAAAAAAAAAAAGGAAATGGTTTTTCAATATCAGCCTATTTGAGCCCTTTTCTATACAAAAGTTACTCGAGGCTAACTGGCTGAGAATTTTGTGGGTATTATGCTTTATGCAGCACCTATAGAGAGGTATAGGTAGATCGAGTAAGTTTAAATATGATATTAATATTATACGTGTATGTTTAAATTTTATTTGACTTAATAATTTGAATCTCAAATTTTATCTAAATTTATCTATATTAACAAACATATAATTCAAACCCATCCAAACAAGCTCATATCATTTTTCTCTAAACAATAAAAAATACATTGAATTTTATTTAATAATAATTTAAATTTTTATCTTTTATTCAATTTTAAAACGTAAATAATTTAATAATTTTTTTGATATTTGGTCTATAATATTATTTATATTTATATGATATAAATTACATATATATATATA
>JBBYHK010000023.1:4145288-4155551 GCA_038382065.1 Adansonia grandidieri | reverse complement strand
ATATATATATATATATATATAATGCGATTTGGACTGCAAAATCCAAAAGCCTATTTGGATAAGTTCAAATATCAAAACAGTAGACTGATATGTTGGACAATTTTGGGTTGAGTTCTATTATTATTATTATTATAACACGTAAACAGCTGTTAATCTATTTTGGGCTGAGTTGATTTTTTTAAAGGTGCTGCTTCTTCCAATCCACAGAACTAATCAAAAGGGAGAGTCAGGCCTCAGGCCCATTGGATGCTGCTCAGTTCAGCCTAAGGCGGTTAAGTTTTGAGAATTGTATTGGAACTTTGAGTGGGCAGCAAGGATACATGCCAACTATTTGCTTGAATGAATCTTGAATGAAAATTTGATTAAAACAAGTGTGGGTCTGAAACGTGGGACTGGGAGGTGATGGGCACATGGTCATTTCATTTAACTCGGTGGTCGTAGCGTTTATGGTGACGAATAAGTCTCGTTTCCTTTGTCCCCAAGGCCTATCATTCCCTATATATGCTCTCTCTCTCCGCCACCGCTATTGTCCTTTGTTGATTCTTTGGTTTCTCACTCTTGAGAAAGGGAGACCTCCACTTATTAAACAAACAATCAGACTTCATACCCACAGGAAAAAAAATAAAAGTTTTTGTTTTATTTTGTTAATCAGGTACGTTGTATTTCTTTCTTTTCTCTCTTCTCTTCAGCTTTTAGGTTTTTTTTTTCCCCCTCTGTTTTCGATTTTCTAATTGGCTCTGGGATATGTGACTAATGTTTCTCTGTTAATTGGAAAAATCAATTTCTGGTATTCATTTGTTTATGTTGTTTGTTCCTTTGTCTGTCTGTCATTTCGATCCGGGTTATTGATAAATGTTATTTGGTTTGGTGGTATTACTGTTTTAGGAGGAGGAAGAGGATCAAAGCTAAAGCTAGTATTTGAATCTTTTGTTTTATCGACAACAAAAAAAAAAAGAAGAAAAATTCAATCCGATTTACAAAGTTTGTTGACTTCCAACCAAAAAAGCATGAGCTCTCAAGGCCGAAATAGATCAAGGGAGCTTTCACAAACCACTCGTCAACAATGGATTCCTAGAGGATCTTCATCTACAACAGCCATCGTTGTAAGCAGCTCACCGGCCGCCTCTAATTCAACCCCTAATGGTAACCAAACCTCAACTCGGAATGATAATAGGTACAGACAAATTGGTCGGTCCACCAACCCTAGGAGAGAGAGGGAAAAGGAAAGTAGTGAGAATCATGTGGTGGCGAGGAAGAATCATGTGGTGGCGAGGAAGGAGATTGATCCAAATTTGCCGCAGCTTATGCAGGAAATTCAGGACAAGCTTATGAAGAATAGGGTTGAGTGTATGATTTGTTATGATATGGTACGAAGGTCTGGTCCCATATGGTCGTGCTCGAGTTGTTACTCCATTTTTCACCTCACTTGTATTAAGAAGTGGGCGAAGGCACCCACTTCTGTTGATTTGGTGGCCGAGAAGAATCAGGGCTTTAATTGGCGTTGTCCGGGCTGTCAATTTGTGCAGTTCACATCCTCTAATGAGATACGATATGTTTGCTTTTGTGGGAAAAGGACAGACCCCCCTTCAGATTTGTACTTGACACCGCATTCATGTGGGGAGCCGTGTGGAAAGCCCCTTGAGAAGGAGCTGCGAGTAGGTGCCGGGGTGATGAAGGATGAACTTTGTCCCCATGTTTGTGTTTTGCAGTGTCACCCTGGTCCATGTCCTCCTTGTAGGGCATTTGCTCCACCACGTCCATGTCCTTGTGGGAAAAAAGTTATTACAACTAGATGTTCTGATAGAAAGACGGTTCTCACTTGTGGTCAGCTCTGTGATAAACTTCTTGAGTGTGGACGTCATCGGTGTGAGCGGATTTGTCATGTTGGAGCTTGTGATCCTTGCCAGGTTCTAATTAATGCCCCCTGTTTCTGCAAGAAAAGTGTTGAAGTTGTCATCTGTGGTGACATGGTTGTGAAGGGAAAAGTGAAAGAAGAAGACGGTATTTTTTCTTGTAGTTCAATGTGTGGAAAGAAGCTTAAATGTGGTAATCATAACTGTGCTGAAATTTGCCATCCTGGTGCTTGTGGGGATTGTGAGTTAATGCCAAGCAAGATCAAGTCTTGTTACTGTGGGAAATCAAGCTTGCAGGAGCAAAGGCAAAGTTGCTTGGACCCAATTCCAACTTGTTCAGAGATTTGTGCCAAGTTCCTTCCTTGTCAAGTGCACCAATGTAACCAACTATGTCATGCTGGGAATTGTCCACCTTGTATGGTTCTTGTCACCCAAAAATGCCTGTGTGGCTCAACTTCTCGGAGGGTGGAATGCTACAAAACAACACTTGAAAATGAGAGATTTACATGTGACAAGCCTTGTGGGCGTAAGAAGAATTGCGGTAGACATCGATGTAGTGAGCGATGCTGTCCTCTGTCAAACTCAAATAATCTTCCTTCTGGAGATTGGGATCCACACTTCTGCCAAATGGCGTGCGGGAAGAAGCTGAGGTGTGGGCAGCATTCTTGTGAGTCTCTTTGTCATAGCGGCCACTGCCCTCCATGCTTCGAAACAATCTTTACTGATTTGACATGTGCTTGCGGAAGAACTTCAATCCCTCCTCCCTTGCCTTGTGGTACGCCTCCTCCTTCATGTCAACTTCCATGCTCAGTTCCACAGGCTTGTGGTCATTCATCTTCTCACAGCTGCCATTTTGGAGATTGTCCACCTTGTTCTGTGCCGGTGGCAAAGGAATGCATTGGAGGACATGTTGTTCTTAGAAATATTCCTTGTGGATCAAAAGATATCAGATGCAACAAGCTCTGTGGCAAGACTAGGCAGTGTGGGTTACATGCATGTGGGAGAACATGCCACCCAGCACCATGTGATGCCTCATCTGGAGCTGAACCAGGTTTCAGGACCTCTTGTGGGCAGATTTGTGGTGCCCCTCGGAGAGACTGCAGGCATACATGTGCTGCACCATGTCATCCCTCTGCACCATGTCCAGATGTTAGGTGTGAATTTCGAGTCACAATCACGTGTTCTTGTGGCCGGATAACTGCAATGGTTCCTTGCGATGCAGGCGGCTGTGCTAGTGGTTTCAATGCTGATACAGTTTTTGAAGCTTCTATTATCCAAAAGTTGCCAGTGCCTCTTCAACCAGTGGAATCAACTGGCAAGAAGATTCCTCTTGGACAAAGGAAGCTTGTGTGTGACGATGAATGTGCTAAGTTGGAGCGTAAAAGGGTTCTGGCGGATGCGTTTGACATCACTCCCCCCAACTTGGATACTCTTCATTTTGGTGAGAATTCGGTTACATCAGAGGTGCTTTTTGACCTTTATAGACGTGATTCGAAGTGGGTTCTAGCTGTAGAGGAGAGATGCAAGTTTTTGGTACTTGGCAAGAACAGAGGAACAACAACAGGTCTGAAGGTTCATGTGTTCTGCCCAATGCTGAAAGATAAGGGAGATGCTGTCCGGATAATAGCTGAAAGATGGAAGCTTGCTATTAATGTTGCTGGCTGGGAGCCCAAGCGTTTTATTGTGCTTCATGTTACTCCCAAATCCAAACCACCAGCTCGTATCATCGGGGTTAAGGGGTCAACCAGTACTGGGGCAGTGCATCCTCCTGTTTTTGATCCTCTGGTAGACATGGATCCAAGGCTTGTTGTTTCTTTCCCAGATTTGCCCCGAGAAGCTGATATAAGTGCATTGGTGTTGAGGTTTGGTGGGGAGTGTGAACTTGTTTGGTTGAATGACAAGAATGCATTGGCTGTGTTTAGTGATCCTGCTCGAGCTGCAACGGCTATGAGGAGATTGGATCATGGATCAATTTATATTGGGGCTGTAACCTTTGTACATGGTGGTGGAGCATCATCTGCTAATAATGCTTGGGGAGGAACAGGGCCAAGTTCTGTTTTAAAGGCAAATCCATGGAAAAAGGCCATGGTGCCAGAGCTAGACTGGAGGGAAGATTCATGGGGTAGTGAAGAGTCTTTTGGTGGCACTTCAGATCTGGGCTCTGTACGGAAAGGCCAGGAAGCTCCAATAGCTGCTTCAATTAACCGCTGGAGTGTTCTTGATTCTGAAACAGGTGTAAGCGCATCTTCTGCAGCAGTTCGAACTGAAGACCTTTCAAAGCTGGCTGGAGTTGAATCCAGTTCAAGAATGGATTCAGATGCTGCTAGTTCAAATTCAGCTGGATTGCCTGTTGGGGGCCTAAATGAAACAGAGCCATTGGAGGTTGTAGATGATTGGGAAAAGGCATATGAATGAGAGAGAAAAGACAGAAATATACCTATAACCTTGTCAGGGAGATGGAGTTGCCCAATTTCATTTACAAATAGTTGGAAAAACTGTGGTTTTCTTTTTCTTGTCTAGTCTACACCTAATATTATCATAAGGGTGTTGGACGATCTTTCTATTTTTGTTTTTGTTTTTTTTTTTTTTTCTAATGGGCCAAAGCTATGCTCCTTTGGCTGTAGAGGTGAATTTTTGTTGCATTGGAGAAGCAGCTAAATATGCAACCTTTTGTCATGTTTTGAGCCAATCCTTTCCAGCAATTCCAAATTTTTATTGCAGAAAAAACTGTGACAGAATGAACCTGCTAACTACAAGTTGCTGTTATGCCTTTCTAAATTCCATAAAATTGTAGCTTCTACCTATGAGAGAGAGCTTTTAGGCTTATTTATTATCCCGTCTTCTGGTATTGTTGCATGTTCTTCTGCTGGATCGATAAGTGCACTGCCATAGCAGATGGAGGGGTCTTTCTACAGAGTTTCTGTCATAGAAACAGCGATACCCGATATAAAGATTTGGGTGGTTAGTGGTGAATTTTGATAGCACATTTAGTACCTACAAATCGTGATAATTTTCTGCAGACATGAGAGGAGCTGAAAACTTCGGGACAATTTGAAATGCTGGCACCTGAAACTGGTTGGGTAAGCTTTCTTGTTTGTTCTAACTATAAAACCCCATAATTTTCTGTATTTGTGTCAGCCAGTAAACAATAAAGGACAAAGGAGAACCTGAATGGTGTTTCCTGATTCTTCCTTTTTTCCTTGTGGAAACGGAGGAAGAAAATGAGGGAACTTAAAGAGATATAGGCGTGGAACCAAGGAAAGAATACATTGAAGAAAAAAAAACTGCTCCCTCCTGCCCTGTTGCTTTTCATTTTTGCTGTGCTAGACTGTAAATAAAAGGAAATCAAATCGGTCTTTGGACCAAAGATGAATTCTCCAATATATTTGCCTAAAAAAATAATGGTCATCTGTCCCTTCATTTTCTTTTCCTCCAAGCACTAGCTCCTCACACAGTTCTCAATCACTTCAAAGCTAGCAATCTTTAAACCCCTCCAAAGTTTCTTTGCTTTTTCCCTCTTTTATAGTGGAATAAATAGGTTTTCATTTTGAATATTTGATGTTGCAAATGTTATTTACGCTTTTAACTTCTCTTTTTACGTGACATTCTTGAGTCATGATTCATTGAAGATAGACAAATGTATATATTCTTTCAGTGTAAATGGGTGCAAGTAATAATTAGGGTGGCCATTTCCAAGTCTGCTAACTTTTGTATGTAATCTGTATTCATAATGCAATATGTGGATGAGTAGTATTGGTCTTCTAT
Organism: Adansonia grandidieri; assembly: GCA_038382065.1. NCBI lineage: Eukaryota > Viridiplantae > Streptophyta > Magnoliopsida > Malvales > Malvaceae > Adansonia > Adansonia grandidieri. The sequence continues at coordinate 4,149,933 of JBBYHK010000023.1, read as the reverse complement.
CTAAGAGAATCTAATCTTGTGGATTCATGAAAAACTTATATGGTTGAAGGCTGCCTTAGCCCTTGTATTACTGTTTGTTCGTATGTTCCTTCTTCTGTATTACATCGTATATGAACTTTGGTTGATGGGATTTGCTTGGAAAGAGGGCCCCATGTTAGATATTATGCATGCATACTGTTAACATCTAAGTTTATTCTTATTTTTTCAGCCAGCTGCTTAGGTTGTCGGATTAGCTGCTTTTGTGCATCATAATGACAGGAAAAGGGCAGTTAAGGTATATGTTTTTTCCCCGCTGTTGTCATATGAATGCCTTTGATAACAGACCTGTTGTTGAAACTTGAAACCTCGAAAGTATGGACCAGGAGTTAGAATCTAGGTGGTTAAAGGTTAGATGTCTGTGTTCTGATGTAGTCATCCCGATTAATGCAAGAAATATTAGATTAATGCTTCACTTGAGCCAAGGGAAATGGGGCCAGAGTTGATGCAGCAACCATGCCTTGTTCTAAATGAACTTCATTTCATGACTGCTATTTCTTGAGGGAGAAAAGAAAAACACTTAAATATATACTGAAACTTAATTTTAACTGAAAACTTATCTACAATACTACTAATTTATGTTTTCAGTTTGAACAATTTCAGCTAAACTGGATTTCCTTTTAAATTGGTTAACGTCATTCCTATGGTATTGTGTACTCATCTTCCTAAACCACACTTAAATTGTCAAACATGTTATTAAAGTTCACTTTTTTAATCTATTTGAATTTTATATAACTCGAATGGTGGTTCAGAAGAAGAACATCAATTGGCGACTAGGTATAGGGGAAAAAGCCTTATTGCTCTTCACCTTATTTGTGATAAACAGAAGCTTTTCACCTGATTGATGCTAAAATATTCTCGGCAGGTTTTTTGATATCTTTCACCTACTATTTGGTTTCATCAAATCATTCTCTCGGACAATAGTGTTTATGAATGACAGAATTGCGGCTTTCAGTCATATCTGTTAATTTTTAGGAAGAAAATGAGGAGTGAACTGCAGTAACTCATCTGCAGACATGAGCAAAACAGAACAGGTTCTTCTTATATTAGAAGAAAACGACATTCTTTTATTAATTTCAGCATGTTCTGGTACATAAAGACATTAACACAGCAGTAGGTGTAGTAGTTTACCATATTTCCATGGATATAGGATGATATCCATGTTAAGAATACACCACCTAACCAAGTACAAATTAGGTGAGACAAATACAGCCAACTGACAGATTTGTAATACACTGTCAGTTTACAAAATATATCAATATTACAAAATAAACTATCTTAGAGTACCTAAGAAAATTCTCAAATATCTAACACTCCTTGAGATTTTTCTTGGAGACTCCAAGCTTTGTCCTTAAGAACTCAAACCTTGGCTTAGAAACAGCCTTAGTCAGAATGTGTGCATACTCTTTCACAGTTTCAGCCTTCTTCATCCTTAGAACCTCAAACTCCCTCCACAAATTGAGCACCTGAATCTGCTTTGTTTTGTTATTACCCTAGAACTCCTCCATAAGCTTGTCCCAAGCTTCCTTGGCAGTTTGACAAGTCATAATTCTTGTGAAAATCACATCAGAAACAACAGAATGTATGCAAGACAAGGCTTTGTATTTCTTTGCTACCTCTTCACTATGTTACTTCATTTGAGCTATGATGGGGTTAGCTCTTTACGGAGGTGCATCTCGGCCTGTTTCAACAGCTTCCTACAGATCAAAGGCACTCAAATAAGCCTTCATTTTCACTGCCCAGATGGGGTAGTTTTCTCCAGCAAAAACAGGTGGTGTTGGAGTTGCAAAGTTGCTTGAAGCCATGAATAAAGTTCAAATGTGTTTAAGGATTGTAGGAGAAAAAGGTTTTCTGGTTTTTTTCACCCACACGAAACCCCATTAAGAACTCTAAATAAGTCTGATGCCATGTTAATTTTTAGGAAAAAAATGAAGAGTAAAATGCAGTAACTTATCTGCAAACAAGAGCAAAACAGAACAGGTTCTTCTTACTCCAGAAAAAAACAACATTCTTTCATTAATTTCAACATGTTTTAGTACATAAAGACATAAACACAGTGGTAGGTGTAGTAGTTTACCATATTTACATGAATTTAGGATGATATCAATGCTAGGAATACACCACCTAACCAAATAGAAATTAGCTGAAACAAGTACAGCAAGCTGACAGATTTGTAATGCACTGTTAGTTTAAAAAATATATTAATATTACAAAATAAACTATGTTAGTACCTAAAAAAATTCTCAAATATCTAACAAGATCAAATGATTTGGGATTGTTCAGTTACTACTGCCATCAACAAGCTTAATATGATATACTATGAGGTAGCTTTGGCTCCGTCAATATCTTTTTTCTTACTTTTTTTTTTTGCAGGGATAATTATTGAAGCTGTCACTGCATATGAGGTTTCTTTTTCTTTCTTGCTTTTTATTTCCATTTTGGTTATAATTTTCTTTTCCTGTTTTCATGTGTTTTCCCCCTTCACCTCGGAAAATATAAATTTTGAATCACTGGTTTCCTTCCATTATTCTTTTTTGAAGATTTTGAGTGTTTCAACTCTAGTCTTTTTAACTTCCTATTAATTTCACTTCTCTCTGGTTTCTCTTATATCCTTTGGTTTTTTGTTCAGTGATTTGTCATCGGTGTGTGACATCTTCCATGTTACTTGTTTGGGATTAGATTACATTGATTGAGGTTCCAGATTTTATCTAAGACAAATCAAGTGGGGTCATGGTGCTGCAAGAAGTTATAGAAGCCTCATGAATCCGAATTTTAGTTACGAGTCCAAGTAAAGTGAAAATGATGTAGCCATTTTGTGTACTCAGTCATGATAGAATACATATGTATTTATATGTTTTATTTGCTTCATTAGCCGTATATGGCTTAGTCATGTCTACTCAGCAATAACTGCTAGCTCTATATCAACAGGTTTTTTATACTTGGAAGCACTCATCTTCGTATGATCTGTGGAAGCAAAAGGATTTGGTGGCTGAGTGAGACTGTCTGCCTCACCTTCCAACATTTGAATCACAACTTTCATTGATGGACGATCTACTGGATACCATTGAATGCACCAAAGTCCAACAATTGTAAGCTTTCTTGCTATCTCGGAATCACTTTCATTTTCAATTCTTATTCTTAGCTCTTCTCCCTTGTCCAAATGATTATACACCCATGCCGGGAAGTACACTTGGCTTGTCTCCACTGTGACATCAATGTTTTTTCTCCCTCCAACCATTTCAAGTAATAGCATTCCAAAACTATAAACATCTGATTTAGATGATACAGTTCCAAAGTTTCTAGATAGGACCTCGGGTGCTATGTAGCCCATGGTTCCTCTGGCTGCTGTCATGGAAACAGCACTTTGCTCCTTGGGACACAACTTAGCTAGGCCAAAGTCAGATATCTTAGGGTTGAAGTTCTGGTCTAACAAAATATTGTGAGGTTTGATGTCAAAATGGAGGATCCGTTGCTCGCAACCTTGATGTAGGTATTCAATCCCTTTTGCTATACCTAAGGCAATATCTTGAAGCTTATTCCAACCAAGGACATGATTCTCACCCTTGGCTGCAAATATGAACTTCTCAAGTGACTCATTTGGCAAATACTCATAAACAAGCGCTCGTTTATATCCATCAGCACAAAAGCCAACCAAGCGAGCTACATTGACATGGTGGATTCTACTCATTGAGCCCACTTCATTGATGAACTCTTCACCGTTTCCTTTGAAATCATTGAGGACTTTAACAGCTACTAAGACATCATTAGAGAGCCTGCCTTTGAACACAGTTCCATAACCTCCTTGTCCAAGTTTGTCACTGAAGTGATTTGTTATCCTCTTAATATCAGCATAAGAGTATCTCGAGGGCTTAAGAGATCTATAATCTTCCAAAAACTTTTCAATCTTGACTTGGCTCTCTTTCTTTCTTTTCTCCAGATGGTACACATAGTAAAGTCCAATGGCAATTAGTACAAGAAGAAACGAAGCTGGGATTACACCTGCAAATAAAATGCTCCAACTTAGTATGTTTCCTCATCTGTTCCTTATAACAACTTAATTAGTGGATAATTGCAGTGAAGTTGAAGACTTTTACAAGCAGATTTTTAATTTTGCCACATTTTTAGTTGATTATAAATCAATATGATTAGGAAAGAAATATCGAATTATACGATGGGATTAAAGGATTGTGCACTAGCTTCCACTTAGAGGTTATAGGTTTAAATCTTAATATATGGTGGATATGGTTTATGAGTTGGGGAAGGATTCGCTGCCATTATATATAGTCAAAATCATATGTAAAAAATGAGAGAGAAATATGTGTTGCATACCTGCAATTATTGGCTTTAACTTTGTAGGAATACCTGTAAGACGTTGGAAATTATCAGCTTGTTATAAGATATTGTTATATAGGATAAGATGAGGAAGAGAAAAGGAATGCTTTTTTTTTTTTTTTTTTTTAATGTAGTGAGATTATGAGGGATTCAACATGGACAATTAAATTAAGAATTAAACACTCAATCAAAAAATCACATTGTTATTGACAATGCTCTTCGAAGATAGCGTAAGAAAGTAGACTTAATAATTTTAGTTGATGCAAAAAAAAAAAAA
>JBBYHK010000023.1:4097142-4118414 GCA_038382065.1 Adansonia grandidieri | reverse complement strand
ATTTTGTCTAATGAATATTTGATTCAACAATATGAATATATTATTATTATTATTATTATTATTATTATTATTATTATACAATTCGTTTTCCTTTGAATTTTGTGTATTCAGTAATATTATAAATTCAAACTCTTTTTTATAAATATTAGGGTATAATATTTTTATTCTTGAAAAGTAAAAACTTGTAATTAATTTAATATTTATTTATATTTGATGTATTAAAATTATCTAATATTATTTTATTAAAAGTTTTTTAAAAAAATAAAAATAACTTGATTTTTAAGAAGATGAAAACAAATAATTTACTGTATAACTCCATTTAATATATATGAAAATGTTATCAAATATCAATCTCAAAAGAAATATTACTTCTTAGTTCTAAAAGGTTTTATATATAATTTTTTATCACTAGAGACAGAAAATAAAAAGAGAAGAGAGCGTTTTGAAAGCGTTTCCTCTTTCTGTTTACTTCAACGTTTAAGAAAAAAAAAAAACAAAAACTTAGGAAGTTGTAACATTGCAAAGCAAGTTTGGTGCCAACTGGTGACCAACGAGCCTTCTTTTTAGAAGAGAAAATCAAGAAACAAAACACAGAAACCCCCCCAGACTCTCTTCTTTTCTTTCTCTGAAACAAGCCAATTTGGAAACTGTCTTGTAGTCGTTGGGTCATTCTTATTTCTCAGTAAGAAAAGAGATTATGGAACTGAGACCCAACTGGGAACTCAAAAACTGCTGCAACCATGAACAAGTAGTCTTTCTCGTCACTGTCGCTGTCTGCACTGTTGTTATACTTGCGGTAGATCTCTTTCTTCCTCCCAGCTCTTCCCTTCCTGTTGTTTACCAAATCTATGCCAATTTTCTTTTTTTTTTCCCCTATCTGATAAAAAATGCCAATGGTTATCTTTTTTGGGGTTAGAATCTATTGTAGTTCAAGTAGGAACAATGGGTGATCTGGGTAATAGTTGTTTCTTTTTTTTTTCTCTCTCGGAAATGGGAAAATGAGGAAAGTTTTTGTATTGTTTCTTTGAAGTTAAGCGGTTCCTCAGTATATTAGTAAAAGTAGATGGATATTTATTAATTGGTAACATTTAATTTTGAATGTTCGTTTTGTTGAAAGCAAAGCCTGCTTCTTTTTGCTCAATGTTTACTGCTCTTTCTAGTAATTGGAATCCATGTGAACTTATGAACAAATTATAACTGTAGGTTTAAGGGGTATAAAATTAGATTTCACTTTTGACTTAAAAGGCATTTGAGAACTTAAATGCTGTCTGTTTGGAATTGGAAGCTTTAGTCATTAGTGTGTTCAAGCCTACATATCAATCCTCAAAGATAAAAGATTTATTGATTTTTAATGTATGGTGCTACTAATTTGGTAATTTTATATATAAGCTATATACTAAAGTCCATCCTATTTCAAATTGTGCTAAAGTTTAGCCATTTTGGCTGTTGATTACGTTAAGATAAAAAGAGACAGAGTATGATCTTTTAATTAATTTTAGATAAAATTCAGTTATTTAGAAAGCATTGTGCTGGTTAGGAGTCTTATTACATGCTATCAGTTCCTAGAATATGTTGTACTTTGATGCTTTTCTGCTCCCGGTGCAATGTTTCTGCTGTGTGGTTTAAATCATTATTTGATCTTTGTAGCTGTGGAGGACAATACTTCTGAGACCTTTCAAGCTTGTGACTGTATTTCTTCATGAGGCAAGCCATGCTATTGCTTGTAAACTCACATGTGGTCATGTAAGTATTTCTTTATATTCTTGTGTGCTATCTTGCTAAATTAATTTAATAATTCGTTTTTGATAAATTTTAGACAAATTATTTGTTAGAAATGCTCACTTTTAATGTAGTAGTCCTTGTTACTACAATGACACTCTCTGTTAGCATGGATGGAACTAGGGGGCGGGCAGGGGTGGTTGCCCCCCCCCCCCAAAGTTTGAAAAAATTTTAATTATATGCAATTTAATAATAAATAAGTTTAGGCAATTAAAAAAATTATAATTTTCCCTTTAAAGATTAAATATAAGACTTTTGCCCCTCCTGAGTCAAAAATCCTGGTTCCATTACTGTCTGTCGTATCATTATCCTGTAAATTAAAGTTAGATGTTTGTTCTGCATTGGCTTTATTTGCAGCGAGAGCAATATTTTCATCCAGCATTAATATTGAAGTTTTGTTGCTGAGTGGAGAAATTTGCTCATTGAACCTTGTTAAGATGTGGTCATCAAGATCAAGAGGGGACAATAGACATAAGATGTAATGTTGAAACACAGACAATGTAGTTTCCCAAAAATTCATTTGGCTATAGGTGTACCATCTTTATTTCATCAGTAACTCTTTATGAAAAATATCTGGTTCGATTAAGAAATTCTTAACATTATCTACTTATATATTGCTTGGTAAACACACACACACGCGTGCATATAGTTAGAATACCAATGGAGAGTCGAACATACCCTTTTCTATTCAGGGTTAGTGTCTCTGAAGTTTCAATCTCTTTAAGCAATGTATGCGAAAATATACACCTGACAAGTTTATTGGTAGAGATAATCATCTTTGTGTAGTAAAAGTAGCATTAATTCCAAGAATAAGTTGCGTGCATTTTCATTTATGCATCAAAGTAATACAACTAGATATATTTACTTGACTCAAATTATTCAGACTAGGACTTACTGTCAAAAAGGAGGTTCTAATTTCAACTCCCCCTCACCCAACCTAACTTGAAAGAGAAAAGAAAGCAAAGAAAAACACCCTTAACTGTCCAAAGGAAAAGAAAAAGAAAAAGACAAAAAGAAGAAGCATCTTGGCACCGATGTTCATGTTAACTTTCTATGTCCTTGAAGGATCAAAGCCTTGTGAATATGATACAAAATGTCGTCATGCAAATTAAGGTTGAAAATTGGCTTGAGCAACTTGAGTTTGTATTAATCACAATTTTGCAATTCAGTATATTAAAAGAGTGGTTTAAAAATAAGAGGAAATGTTTAATCTATATCGTATTTGTATTTTGGGCCTAATCATCCACTAAAGTGCTTGTAATAAAAAGTTATTGTTGTAAGCTAGAATCATGTAAAATAAATCATTATATTTTTCAATTCATTAATTGAGTGCATAAGGGTAGGAGATAGAGATGAATTTCACCCACATAATGGAAACATGAAGAAAGTGGGTTTCATTCTTGTTTTTATGTTAATGGCTTGATTGAAGGACAGGCAATTCTTTCTGCCTTTCTGAACACAGGACTAATGGTTATGGGTCCCTGCATCTGTAAATCACATTTTATAGTGCCTATACTTAAAATCAATGAATGACAGAATCTTAGGCCCCGCAGTTCCATTTGAGTGAATAATAGTGTTGAGCACCAGTTTTCAACTATTTGATGTTATGCCCATCTGTGCTTTGTTGATTGCATAACTTTGAAATGTTCTCTGTTATGTATGATCTAATTTCTAAGGCAATTTCATATGCAGGTGGAAGGGATCCAGGTTCATGCAGATGAAGGTGGAACCACACAAACACGTGGTGGCATATACTGGCTAATCTTGCCAGCTGGATGTAACTTTTTTATTTCTTGATTGCTTGCATACAGAACAGATAAAGGCTCATATCTACAGACTCATACGCACATAGATTCATAATTATGTCAACACTTTCAGTTACAGCCTTTTGACATTGCACTTTGTGTGTTGGCTTATTCATCAATGTATTAATATGCTCATGCACGTTGTTCTGCACATAAAATTTAAAACCTGGGATTCACTAATCACTACCAATGGCCTCTTCATGAGGTTGCTGGCCCTTTTATCAGAATTAATATTTTTTGTCACGCTTCAGATCTTGGTTCATCCTTCTGGGGAATGGTTTTGATACTAGCATCAACAAATCTTCTTACTGCAAGAATTGCCGCAGGATGTTTTGTTGTTACTCTACTTGTTGTACTCTGCGTAGCCAAAAATGTAAGTCTTCCTAAATACCAAGAATAACCTTTTCTTGTTTTTGATATTTCATTGGTAGAGCATAGACTAGGCATTTGCAAGATTATTTGGAAATTAGGTTGGTTCTTTTAAATATGAATTCAAGAATTCAAGGTACAAAAGGGTGCTGAAACCACATTGATTGTAAAATATAGACTCATTATCACAAGGCCGTGATATAAGACATGCTTTCAATAGCAAAATAGAGTCGATTTGTTGCAATTAGTAGTAAAGAAAAAAAAAAAACTTTTCATAAACATTTAGCTCGCTTTTCCTTTTAACTGCATTGACATATATTCTGTCACACTGATTATTCTATTATTTTGTGGCTCTTGATTATCTTTCATATTGTTTGGCAGTGGACACTAAGAGGACTTTGTATTGGTATGTCTTTTGATAGCTTCAAAAAATCTGGCTGATATATTAACTGAGAAACAGTATTCTTATGTATGAGATGCCAGGGTTTGTTCTTTTCCTTGGTGTGGTTTGGGCTCTTCAAGAAACAACAAAGATTCGTATACTTCGGTACATAATTTTGTTTATTGGTAAATGGATCCATCTTATTGTCTTTCTAAACTTCTTTTTTTTTTTTCTGAAATTGGACTATCATTCCAGTCTTCTTTATTCCCTTTTTAGCGTGATCCGACAAAAGTCTATTTCTTACTGCAGGTGTAATGAACAGCCTGTTTTCAGTTTATGGTACGGTTTTAGAGTAAGAAATGTTGAATCTGGTGATTTTAACATGCCTGTTTCATACTTACTGATCCTATATGATTTATGTTTGATGATACAGATATATATGATGACCTCATATCTCGTAGAGTTCACTCTAGTGATGCCGAAAAATTTGCAGAAGTGTGTCCTTGTCCTTGCAATGGCGTTGGATGGGGTGTCATCTGGTGAGCATATTGAAGTTTATGGAGTAATTAATCTTAAATTTTAAAATATGCCTAAAGATTAATTGATTTCCTTGTTTGCAAAGATTTGACAAGCTGGATTCTGTTGAATCTTGTTAGGGTGTGTTGTGTTCTGAATTAGAAAAAAATTCTTATGGCAGGGGTTTAATATCATTCTTATTTCTTTGTGGAGCAATGTATCTTGGTCTTGTAATATTGTCTTGAGGTAGACTCTAGTTTCAAAGGTAATTTTCTCATTCAGTTTAATTAGCTTTTCAGGCCTGTTCTTGCATGATTTTATACTTTATGGACAGTTTAAACATCTAAATGCTTCATCAGAATTCAGATACCAACTTCCTTTCCGTGTGTCTCTGATTTTGTGTAGGAAGCAGCTAGACTTGTTGAAACACCAGACACTGGCCTGTTTGCTGTTTCATTCACTTCCTGAATGCCATCCCAGCTTTGGTCTGGATTCTAGACCTGGTAATTCGTATTTTATTAGTTATTTTTCTGTGTTGCATTCATGTCGTGTAATAGTATCATGTTCAGAATTGCCAAGTCTATGGGACTTGGGGGATGTACCTAAAAACCATTCTTTCCCCCCCTATTTGTTTACTTTTTCTAGCACAGAAGATTCATTGATATCCAAAGTTAATTCAATTTTCCTTTGAAAAATGAAAATTTACCATTAAACAAAATGATATGGGAGTAGGAGTTAGAAACAACAAAACTTGAATCTGGACTTTGATCCTGGTAAATGCGAATTAGGAGATTCGGATTCAGTTTCTGGTGTAGCTGAAGAGTTGCTTATAACTTGTGTTGAAGAAGTTAATCACTGAGGAGGTGGCCAGAACAAGCGACGGTAGGCAGGGCAATTCTCTAAAGGACTAGCACCAGCAGTTTCTAAATCAAACACAAAAATTCGACCATCTTGATAGTTAGGGTATCCAGAAGGGAGGCGAGACCTCTCGAATAGAAAATGAGGTTTCCTTTACCCCAATTAAATTCAGAAGCTGATGCACAAATTGCTTGACTAAAACCAAGAAACAAGATATGATTCCCCCCAGACTTTCCATCTCATCCCACTTCTGCTCTTCTTCATCTAACCTGAAAATTCTAAAACCAAAACCATGGCTCTCCCCAGCATCGGGAAGTGAAATTGTGGGCTCGAAGTAAAACATCTCAACAGCCAACAAATCATCACCAGATTGAGCCAAGAACCATCTGCTACTGGAACAGCCACCATGTTGTATGAAACTAACGTTCAAAGATTGGTAAATGACTAAAGTTATTCTTCTTCCTTTTCCCCCAACGGCATAGAGAATTTTTTGCTTCGTGTCATGTTAATTATTTTCTTATGATGGTTTTGTGTAGTATCTCAATTCATTCAAAATTTTTTATAATTTTTAATGATGATTAAATTTTAATTTTAAATTAATTTATTTAAGATATTAAAATATAAAATTATTTAAATAATTTATTACAGTGATTTAATTTTTAAAAAAAATTATCTTTTTAATTAATTATTTTATTTTTAATGTATTTAAAAGTTATTGGACAGTACATTGATTTAAATATTGATTTAAGATTTATACCCCACAAGTCGAGGAAAAAAGTTTTCAAAAGATAAATTTATTTTATTAATTATTTTATTTTAGATTTAAATAATATATTTATAGAGATTGGTATGTTTGTTTACTCGTGGGTAGATTAACATTCATACTTGATTTGCTCAAAAAAGTAAATTTTGTTTTATTTTTGAATAATACATTTTAAATTGGTTGATCCTTACGTCGAATCTTAAATTAATTTAAGATCTATTTTTGATTTTAAACAATTATTATAAATTTAATTTTCATAGTTAAAATATTATAATATATTCATATTAATATTATTGTAACTTTAAAATAAAAAATTTAATAAAAAATTATAATTTAATAAAATTTAATTTTTATAATTAATTAATTAAAAATTTTATAAAAACATGTTAAACCCCACAAGCGTAAGCGTGGGTTAAATTCTAGGATATATAAAAGCCAGAGAGCTCCCAACATCAAACAGCAATTGGGCATCCATTTTTTTTTTCAAGATTTGAACCCTCAGTTTTGATATTATCAAAATTTTAAATTCCAACTTCTGATTGTGATTTTTTTTTTCTCAAGACTTGAACCTTGAGTTTTGAAATTATTAAAAATTTAAATTTCAACTTTTGTCAACACCTGCTCGATTTAATAGTTAAATTGAGTATAAAAGTGACATATAAGAGCTTAAATTCGAGTTTAAGTATCTCTTTTTCTTTCTCCAATTTATGATTATAATATTACTTTCCTTGTATCGATTGAAAATTTTAATAAAAAAATACGATTTAAAAATTTTTAAGCATTTAATGTTGTTATAAAAAATATTATAGAAAATTAAAATATCAAAAAAATATAATTAAAATAATAAAAATTTAAAAATGTAAATATAATAAAAATAATTTATCCACAAGCCCATTTTCATATCCCCAAAATTTTATTTTCTTAACTTTTCTTTAGTTAAATTATATTTTTAAACATAAAAATCAAAATTTTTTACTCTTTTAACATTACCTTAATATTGTATTTGCAATGAAATACTTTTTTTTTATTCAATTTCAAAAACTATGCAAATAAAAGATTATTGATTAAATAGATTAACCTCTTCATAAAGCATTCGTCCATCTTTTAGACCTTATCCTGCTGTAATCCTTTTTTCCATTCGGTTAGTTCCATGTAATTGAAAATTTTTCAAAAAAAAAAAAAAAAAAAAAGAGAAAGATATACGGCTGCTTATCGGTAAACACAGCCACAAATCCCATCATTTTGCTTTAATAAATCTTAAAAAAAAAAGGGAATGAGAATTGAATTTCAGAACCAATGAGAACCCTTTAAAACTCAGAATCCTACGCCATTAAATGCAATACTACATACAGAATAAACGTCGTAATAATGAAGAAAATAAATCCAAAATGACGTTTCTCTGCTCGCTTCTCAACTCATAAATCTCAAAATTTTAAGACAAAGCAGTTTTAGGGGAAATAGAAGGAATCAAAAACACTTCAAAAAGGACCTAATTACGCCTCTGTGACTGGGAACTAAACGCAACATCTTTTCCAGCGAGCTTCCGATAAACTGCGGAAAAGGTCCCAAGCTTGTGCTCTGTGTTGTTTCGTTCCTTGGGGTCCAAGAAGACCTGCCCAGAATGGACGAGCATTATTAGCCTTCAAAAAATTAGCCGACTGTGAAGGATGACGGCAATCATGATTTATAACACACCAACAAGACCTATATACATATAAAATTTCTCAATATCACAATGCTTTCACACATCACTCGGACTTTTTCATCAACATTTAGCAACCCGATTCTAGTATTAGTATTATATTTATACTACAGCAGTGTTGTACCTTCATTATCTTTGATCCATCAACTCTACATCTACTACGCTTCCCGACAATATCAGCAGGTAAGACAATATCTTCTAGCATTGCCTCATGTACAGCAGTCAACGTGCGGCTGCGTGGCCTCTGGACAGCCGAACATTTCTTTTTGGAGGCCTCGATATCCTTCGAATGGCAATAAGAATCACATCCTATTATATATTCATAAACTAAATTAAAACTTAAAACCAAGAACATGTGCAAATCGATCAAACCAAAACTAGCAATAATCATTATAAGCACAAAATTGAAATTTATGTAAAACAGTAAAGTCAAATCAAGCAATAGTGTTTACAAAGAAATACCAATTCATGAATAATACAATAAAACCAGATTAATTCTCATTTCTTGCAGAACTGCAATGTATCAGATCTGGAAAGGACAATTTATGCAAAACATGCGAAAAATGTCATTGAATTTTGCAACATGATAATGCACCTAATAAATTGTAACTAGAAGACCTAATCCAAAATTTCAAACTCCCCTCCCCCACTCATTGTTTCCTTATAAAGAAAGAACAAAACTGAAGGACAATGAAATAGCTAAGTCCTTTCCTCACCTTACCGCTGAACTTCTTTCCAAGTTCCCTCACAAGCTTAACATGAACCTTGCTAAAAGCTTTGCTCAATCAGTAGGGGACATGAATAACAACAGCTTTCCGGCTCCCAGAAACATCAATTGGCTCAAGAGATAAATTTTAAATCAATCATATGGTAGGCAAATACATAAATAACTTTTCAAACGGACCCTAATGAACCATTCTTACACTGCTGAATTAATGTAGAGGTCTTTGAGGTCACTTTTCCGATCCTGGTTGGTATTCTCTAAATGAAAGAATGCCTGTCGCAAACATAAATGGACGCATACTCAAATCATGTACGCAGTATAACACATGTTCAAGAACTTTTCAAGTGCGTTTTAAAACCTGGGCAACTAACTCCTCAAATTCTGTGGGTTCAGCATCCTTATCTTTGTGGATCTTCTTCCTTGATGTATACATCTTCAAAATCTACATTGTGGGATGAATAAAAAGTTGAAAACGAATTTCAAAAAAAAAAAAAAAAAAAAACCAGAGAAAATGTAATTACGAATCAGATTGAACTAGAAAAAGGATCAAGCATTTAATTATCCATATACAAATTTATAGGCCTTCCCAATTTCACTAAAAATTTAAGAAGTGGAGATCCGACTTTTGGATCTACCTCTCAATTTAGGATGAGTAAAACAATTACACCAATTTCAAGATTCAATATCAAGTTTATAAATTACAAGTTTTTAATAAAGTTAAATTCCATGATGTATCATAGGAAAGCAAATTAAAGAATACTTCAACGTGAAATGCTTCTCCGCCCATTTGGCAACAATTCTTGAATAGACCAAAAAAAAAAAAAAAGGTTATTTATCAAATATCATAATCTTAAACCAATTACTCTTAATAAAACATCCTAATCTGGTTTTTTCTATACATAATCTGTAATTTATATGGACATGAGTATAAGTAGCAACAAATGTGAACAATGGTACCTTTATGCTTGAAACTTTCCATGGTCATACCATCTCTCATTATGATTGATTTTGTAGTTTGAACCCACAACTCCTTTTTATGGGTTTTGGTTTTCTAACATTTTAACCAGAAAAGATTGATTTGCTTGCGTAAACCCACGAACAAGGTGAGAGTTAGTTTTTCTTCAATTTTTTCTCATGGCATCAGTGACTGTTTCGCAGTAAGTATGGCCTACCTCCGTCATTGCTATCTGCTTGTTCCCCATCTTAACAAATAGTTCAGCCAACCTAAAATATGTTGTTTGGACTAAAGCAGTTATGGGAAGATAACGAGTTTCTTTCAACACTGAATTTATACATTCAGCTAGGCTCATTGTCATATGTCCATAGCGTCTTCCTTCATCAAATGGTTGAGCCCATCCTCGAGATCCTATCAATCCAATCGACCGCTTTTGTATTTTTTGCACGATGATTTTTATAGTACACTGAAAGTGAGGTAATCTAGGATAAGAATATCAATGACTGAATGATAATCCAAGATCACGTTCTGTTTCGAGATGACTAAATAACATCCTAGGTGCATTAACATTGTGAACATCTGCCAACGTAGGTTGCCTTATCCTCTGACTAACACCCGATGATGGAAAAATAAAAGCTCAACTTTGTTCACAGAGCCATCTCATGTGTTCATCTGATGGCTTGAAATTGTTGTTCATTATTTTAGAACTAGAAGCAATTAGCATTGAACGGTTTTGCCAAAACTATTCCATTTTCTATAATTTTTGGCCCAATTCTCTGTATGATTACCACGTATGTCAATCTTGTGAACTTTGTCAAGGTTCACTGGTGCTTAAGGGATTGGTTGTTGCATCCCTAATTGACGAAAACCCAATCTACCTGGTGCCACTCTATAACATGGAAGCATATTAGTGCTGTATTTGCACGCCAAATGTGGCTACTTCTGTACGCTTCTATTGGGAGGCATGCCAATATCTCATTAGAACGATATGACATCCAAAAGGACTACAAAAATACATAAAAATTATTACTGAATAATATGGCATCTATTGGGTTAACAACACACGGATTTTAATGAACTACATTAAAATATTTACTGTTTCAAAGGTAATGCGTTCAAATCTTCCTTTGATACTTTCCAGCTTCGTTGGGGTAAATCTATAATCTTTTCGACAGCATCATCTGTTCAAATATATATATGAAATTTTAATAATTTTAATGTTAGTAGAACCTCTACATCTAAGGCAATATAATGAAGTATTCAAGTTTATTACCTTAATGCAACGGGGTATGCAAGCTATACACTAACTTTTGGTGCAAGAAATGACATTCGATACCTAGCCTACGATTGCAGCAGCCATAGACAACCACCTATGTCATATGTGCATTTAGTTATGGCCCGATAGAGTTCCTTATATAAGAATCCTAAATACGCTTAACCATAATTATAATTTTTAGCCTCCTTTAAATCTCGCAAAATTGGAAGATATATTAAATGAACTTGATTGCTAGATTTATTGGGCATTAACATTCCTCCAATTAAGCATAAAATATAGGCTCTAGCAGCACATTCTATATCTTGTATAATTGGATTTTCTGGGAGTGTAGTGAAAGTTCTTTCCAATCAAACGATTTTAAGCCTTGACCTTTCTAAACAGTCATCTGGAGGGATCTCACCTAATAATTCAAGGCATACTTCAACTCATTCCAAAAGGCTTCCCTCTGTTATTGCCTCGCCATCAACTGGTAGTCCCAACTGAAGTGCAACATCTTCTAAGTTGATCATGTGTTCACCGCATGGAAGAAAAAATGTATGTGTTTTAGGTCTCCATCATTCAATCAAGGCTTTCATTAGTCCAAGCACATAGTGTGGGGTCCTCACTAAAGCTGCATAGTAAAATCTAGATGACCTTAGATAATCTACAATATATGCATTTGGTTCTTCCAAAACAAATTTACACAGTCGTATCTCCTGATCATAATCCTGCTCAAAAAGTAATTAATTTATTAGTTATAAGATTCTAAATTCATAATATTTAAAGATTTGATTAATAAAATTTTAGTACCTCAGATAATACCCTCGACTAGACCGATTCATGGGCCGGGCTTGAGCATGGTATTAACATTAAATATGTTTGCCCAAGCCCAGCCCGGCCCGAAATATGGGCTTCGAATTTTGTCCAAGCCCGCCCATATTTGTAAATAGATAGTCCAAGCCCGTTTAGGCCCGCCCATATTATATTTGTTTAAAATTTAATCTTTATTAATTTAATAATTTTCTTCTATCAAGTTTATAAATATAAATAATTTAACTTAGTCTTTAAAGTTTACACTATAATATTATATATCTATGTATTGTTTATATGACAAAAATTATATAATATATAAAATATAAAATAAATATATATAATGAAATAGTAAAATGGGTCGGGCTGGGCTTGGGCTTTGAAAGTTAAACCTAAGGCCCGACCGATTTTTTTGTCCAAGCCTATTTTTTTGGCCTAATATATTTGTCTAAACCCTCCCAAATATCAGGCAGATCTTCGAGCTTGGGTGGGTAGCCTAGCCCTTGAGTAGGTCTACCATCGACGATATATGAATTTCTTATAATCTCAACAATGATGATGATGATGATGCCATTATATTAATCGAAAATATGCAAAGTTAAAATACTTTTAACATTAAAATAACTTAATTTATCAAGCTAAATTAACTTTTCCAGCAAAAAAACTTAATTACAACATAAATAGATTTCATCGTAGAAAAATTCTCATGGCATAATGTACTTATCCGTTAATTTTTTTGAAAAAGATGAAAATCATACCTTAATCTTTCAAAAAAATTTCAACTGTTAAAAAAAACTTAATTACAATCAAACTAAATTTAATCATAATAATAAATTATAAAATTAAATTTTAAATTATTTATTTAAAAAGCTTAGATCATACCTTAGTCAGTAACAACAAATTTCACCTTATACTAACAAAAACCTTAGTTATAATAAAATTAAATTTAATCATAATAATAAATTGCAAAGCTAATTATATTTTAACATTACAACAATACTTCTACAAATAAAAATAAAACATACCTTAAAAATTATAAAAAACTTCTTCTAAATAGGAATATTTAAACTATAATTTTTTTCTTTTTTTGATATAAAAAAGCCTCAAGCTCTATTTATAGAGCCTGAACTCTTTATTCCCTTTACCCCTTTCCCCTCAATTATTCTAAGGGTCATGGATTTTAAGGTTCCCTTCAATTAAATCTGTGACCCTAACTTTTTTTTTAGGGCCACGAACCTGCTAAAGAAAATTGGCAGGGCCGTGCCCTACCAATTACCCCTCCAAATAATGGAGGAAGGGCAACACTAGGAACTCACCACCAAATAAGGGGACGAGTTCCTAATGGAAAGAGTATGGTAGGTTCCTAACGAAAATAGTATCCCATTGAGAACTGGCCATCTCAGATGGCGAGTTCTCAATGGGCTTCATGAATCAATTGGGAACTTGCCATATCTCAGATGACGAGTTCCCAACATACTATATTCTTGCCTCCTTTTTTGGCGATCTCTCAATGGATTTTAAAAGTAAGCACATTCTCAGAATTAATTTGAAACTAGCCTATACCTGGAAATAAAAAAAAAAATTAGATTAGTTCTGTAAAAAAGCCTTAACATGATTTTTTCTATTGTTTTCTTCCTCTTTATCATGACAATAATGTTCAAATTTTCAAATCATTTTTTTAAAAAAAAATAAAATTATTTTAAAATTTTAAATAACATTAATTATATAGCATATTTTTACTTTAATATTTTTATTATTAAAAAAAATATATAAAACGCATTTCAATTTAAACACCTTATAACTACAATAATTAAAATTGAAGACAGTCAGAATTTTTTTAAGAAAGATCAAATAAAATTTCATATAACTGAATATTAACATATAATTTATTTTGCACCAAATAAATATTCTCCATAATGACAAAAGAAAATAGAATATGATTTTTAAAAGAATTACTTTTCAGTAAATGTACTTTGGACTCTTTCATACTATTTAAATTATCTAATATATAGTTTTTGTGTAATATCTCATAACAATACCTCTTTAAATATAAACAATCAAGCAATCATTACATGTGTATAATCTCATTAACTTATTGATTATAATTGAAAATTAAATTAAAAAATATATTGATAATAAAATATTCAATCATAAAAAAAATTTTAATACATAAATATATAAACAATTAATAAAAGTGATTAAAAATAAGTATAAGAAGCAATAAATTATAAAATATAAATAACTAATTAGATGCTTTTAGTTATAACTATATAGCAAAATAAAAAATTGTAACACATATATGACTAGAAGAGGGATTTTTTTCCCACAAGCCATTAGTAAAATAATTGAAATAGTCCTAAGATTAAAAAAAGTTAAAAACATAAAAGTCTAAAATCAAAGGATTGTGAAAGGAAGGGGGGCATAACTAGCATGCGTGTATACATATACATATACATATACATACATATATATATATATATATATATATGGATTTTCAGATTTTTGGTAAAATTTTTAAAATTTATCAGAAAGGCAATAGAGTAAAGCATAGCAACAATCATATCCATTGTTCTTCCATTTCTTTAATTTTTTATTATGTTAGAGT
This sequence comes from Adansonia grandidieri, assembly GCA_038382065.1. Taxonomy (NCBI): domain Eukaryota; kingdom Viridiplantae; phylum Streptophyta; class Magnoliopsida; order Malvales; family Malvaceae; genus Adansonia; species Adansonia grandidieri. The sequence goes on along the minus strand of JBBYHK010000023.1, from coordinate 4,103,891 downwards.
TTCTTATTATCATTCACGAGAGTATGACCGGTAAAAAAGACAATTTTAGGAGTTTTCATCTTAATCATCACTTTGAATCATTTTTTTACTTAAAAAGTTTTCATAAAATTTTAGGGTTTGTTCTGGTTTTATGGTTTTGCTAAGAATGATTAGATCATGGTGATTGTTATAATACTTCGGATGTACTTCCTATCTTTTCAAATGATATTGATCCTGATCGAGAAAAAAAAATTCTTTACTTAAAGTGAAGCAACTATAGGACATGTACTTTACAATCAAACTAGCAAAAGGGCACGCACTACGTTAGGCCCGTTAACAAAATTTTAAAAAAAGTTTGTCAAAAGTAGAAGTGATAAAGTGTTTTTGTAGTAAAAACCATGAATATTAGGAACTTTAGCTACAAGCTATTTTATGTTGTTACCTTTGTGCGATAGAGATTGATGTACAATGTTCTTGATCTTTTTTTCATTCCTTTTAATTTAGGGGGTGACTTATACTTGATTCACAGTTTGATCAATGCTATTTGGGGAAATTGGTGATTATGTATTATCCAAAAATAAATGTCCAACTGCTTTGTCTCAATGTCTAAAGAAACCATTAAAATCAACAAACGTGAGATCTGAGGTAAGGAATTTCAAAGAGAATAATTGTAGCCTAAGAAATCAATTCAAATAAAAAGAGCATAGCTCCATTAAATGTTGTAAAGCCAATGAAATTCTCAAGAAAAATATCGAAAAATCACCGACACAGCCAAGAAAAAAATAAAACCGAAAAAGCAACAAAATCCCATCGTAGGTTTCAAAATTTGTACAGAGGCAACACAAACAATTACTATTGCTACATCAACCACATCTCTAACAAAAACCCAAGCCTTAACCTATATAGGGAAAAAGGCAAAACATAATTCATAAACAGTTCATCCAAGTAATTGGTGAAGAGATTTGTATTATGTGTTTGACAAAGCTTTTTATCTTATAAGAATGCTTGATATCAATGAAAGAAATTTTTGTTTGCAAAAGCATTTTTGATTTTTTTTATTTATAGCAAAATGAGCATCTGTGTTTATTGCTAGTATTTTTTCGTGTGGATATGTCTGGGCTATGGCAAAGTGTTTCCCTGAATTCAACGATTTGTTTTTCCTTGGTAAATGCTAGGCATGGTAGAGTGTTATTTTGTTCGTATGTTGAGGTTTTGTTTTTTCCCAACAAACATGGACATGGCAAAGCATTTTTGCCTTTACACGTCTATTATGGGTAATGATGTCGAAACAAAAGAAAGAAAAGTGTTCTAAATGTTTGGGTTATGGAAAGTTTTACATATCGTGGTTGCTTTGTTGGCTTCATATGTAGCAAAATGAGCACTGTCTATTGTTTGCATTTTTTTACGCAATATACGGATATAACGGAGTGACTATATGTGGCTTCTCTTCCTTGCTTTACGGCTAAACATTGATTATGGCTAAGTTTTTTTCCCTAAATTTGATAGTTTTACTCTTTTTTGGTAAATGCTGGGTATGGTGAAGTGTTCTTCCTTCGGACATTGCCATTTTGGTTTTGCCCAATAAACATTGACACGGCAGAGCAGTTTCGCCCATACACATGTATTATGAGGTACCGGTGTCGAACGAAAAAAAAGAAAAGTGTTCAGGAAGTTTGGGTTATGGAAAATTTTACCTATGCTGGTTATTTGTTGGGTTTAGTTATTTTCGAAAGTTTAAGGTGTAGGATAGAGACATGTCCCCTTTTTCTTATAAGGATGGTGTTGATTGTATTGATTGCGACTTAACCCTTAGTTATTGGATTTCGAAGACGATTTGGTGGGATTGAGATATGGTTATTGAGGAGATACGTGGCATTATAGTGGCATACAGAAAGAGAATCGAAATAGGTGATTGTGACATCAAATCAATGCAACTGAAGTTGATTTGTTTTGGGGCTATAAATATGACAGTTTGGTAAAGGTTGGTAACTGTGTATTGTGAGTTGAACCATCTAAGGGTTAAGAGTTTTTTTGAGTAAAGTTGATGGTGTTAACTTTCAAGGGATTGGTGGAAGTATGTGAAGTGGTATTTAATGACAGTTTTGTTGGCCGTTATAGCCTGCTTTTCCGGAGAGACATGTGATATAGCTCGGATGGTCCTTGGTGGTAGGAGGTTTTTGGTCTGGCCATAGATGTTGTGGATTTTTTCAGCCCTCTTAATTAGTGGGGTGACAAATGCTTAAGTTAGAGAATGACACCAACTTGGATGTTGGTGATATCTGCGTCTTTGAGCCAATTACGGAGAGTTAAATCGTCTGCATTATAGAGGAAAGTAATCTGTTGTATATTATTTGTGTAACTCGCAGGGAGATTTGTAGCATGTACTTGACGAAGCTTTGCATCTTGCAAGAGTGTTTGGTCTGGTCGTAGATGTTGTTGTTGCGTTTCTTCAACTACGTGGTATAGATAAGACGGTGATACCTTTGTTGTGTTAGCACGGACATTAAACTCTGTGTTTACATTTTTTTATCATCTAGGACTATTTTGTGTTATAGTTGTGGTTTTTTTATTTGAATGGATCTTTTGGACTGAAATTGTTCTGTTTGAAATGCCTCCTCTCAGACCTTATGTGTGTTGATTTTAATGGCTTTTGTTTAAAATTGAGACTAAGTAATTGGATATTTTATTTTGGATGGTGCATAAAATGTTTTTGAACTATTGTTTTAGAACAAATGGAGCTACAGATTTATACACTGGCTTGGATCCAAAATGTATTTGAACTACTTGGAAAGGAAAAAATGGTTTAGTTAATCATAAATATAAATCTTGTTATTTTGTGGGTTTAAAATGGATTGGAGGTGATGGATTTGATTGGTTGCAATTTAAACTTGCACTGGTATTTTTCCTCTAAAACATATTAAAGATTTTCCCTTGTTTGCGGGCCTTGTTATCTTTTTCTGCCTTAGCTTGATTCCATATATTTTTGCAATAGCAATGTTATGGCAAAGTTTGGATGCCCCTAGGGATTCGCCCATGTCTGTGTAGTCGTATCTGCTTGGCCTTGGTCTTCCCATTAAGGTATTGTTTGCTCTTTCATAAAAAAAATTTTTGGGCAAAATGAGGGAAAGGAGTGCAGAAAACATCCCAGGTTTGTCCATATGAGGGTACTTTGGTTTGTTTGTGTTTGGCTAGCTCGCTGTGGCATCATTTTTCCTTTCTCTTAATGTGTTGCATGGGCAACATGATGTCTTCTCTTTTTTTTCTCTTTTTTTTTGGGCAGAGCTATAGAAGGATACTGTATCACGGACAAGAAAACTCGCGGAAAGGAAAAGTAAAGGGGGTTTAATCGTCCCTCAATTTTTTAAGATCATGATTGAACCACATATTACAGGAGCTATGATGGTATGTACTTTTATTTTATTGATTATCAATTTCTTGAATTAATCTTTGGAGCAATGATGAAAAAAATACTTCTTTAATCAACAATGTTAATTCCTTTGTTTATGTATACGTATGAACATAATCACCTAAAACAGAGCAATATTATTTTTAACTTATCCAGTCATTATAAGAATTAGTTCTCTAAGTAATATCTCAATCTTTCTGTAGTCTTATGAATTGATTATAGCATGACAATTTGTATTGTAAAGTATGCGTGGTTTCTAAACACTAGCTGAAGTGTTTTCAAAGGACCAGTGGGCAAATCACAAAAGATAAAAATAATTAATCATGAAATAGGCTTATCCTTTGCTTGTGGTTGGAGAAAATTTATTCAAAAACATTGTATTCGATATGGAGATTTAATAACATTCATGTATTCGAAAACACAGGCATTCAAAAAGTAAGTATACTTTTTTAGGATAAATTATAGTCCTCAGCTATCAATTTAATATATTAATAATAAATAAAATTCCTTTACAAAAACATCACCCGAAATGTTATAATTTTGAATGTACATTACTTTTATTCTAAAAAATTAAGTACTTATAGAAAATAATATTTTCAATATTTAAAATTAAAATGTTTATAGATAATAAAAAGGCCAATAATATAACAAGGTAATTTTTTAAATTGTGTGAATTTTCATACCTTAGAATAAGTAGGAAGGCACATTAGTCTTTATAAGAGATCAAGGGCATCTAATAATTCATATATTTATGTTAACATGTATTTTTTATTTATATAAATATTATAATACTTTTTTAATTTTATATATGATATATTCGTATAATTATAATATAACTTAAAAAATAAAAATTTTAAAATTTTTTTTTAAAAATATAAATGTTGAGATATTTTACATAACTTAACATATATTTTAAAATTTTAATCAAAATTGAATCCTTTTTAGATAAGAATAGTATTAATTATATTGATCATGGTTTGACAATGGGCTTTTCATTTTCGAAGGGAGCTTTGTTGGGACTTGTGTAAAGTTATTAGAAAGATATTTGGCATAATGATGTTGCATATCACGGGATAAGTGGAGCCATGTGTCGAAAAGGGATCAAATCTTAGGATAACGTAAGTACAGCAGCATAGCTGAAGCTGATTTATTTTGGGGCTATAAATAGGGGTAAGATGGTGATGTATTTCACAAGGGGAAAGGATGTTAAAGTTTTGAGCTTTTGGTTTAAAGATTGTAGCAATGAAATTTGTTGCGGAAAGGTTTATAGACGTGTCTAGAGTGCTATTCAAAAACTATTTTTGTTAGTTGTTTTATGGAAGTTCTCTATTTTTATTGCCCGTTATAACTTAAGTCTATGGATATTGTGGATATGGAGTGGCGACGCCCCGGTCTTTTACATTTTGCCTCTATCCTTGAATAACCTTAATGGTTGTTGTCCATTGGGTGACAAATTCTGAGGATGCAATTTGGGTTGAATGTTTCACCATTCTCATCGTGTCCGCAAAGGATTAAGCAAAAGCCTCTTACCCAATTTTTTAAATCTCTTTTTTGATATTTATATCTTAGCTTCAGCCTTCGGTTTTGCATATTGAAATTCGCAATTCCTGATTCTTAAATTAATCATTTCATACCCCTCATCACTAATTCTCCTTACCTCTTCCAACAATTTCTTACTTCCTTCTTCATTAGATTTTTCTTTCTCACTTAAAACCATGTTCTCTTCTCGTGGCCTTGATAGCCAGTTTGGATGTTGGTGATATTTGTGTCTTTGAGTTAATTATAGGGAATGGATTGTTTGCGTTACAAAGGAAATCAAGGCATTATGTACTACGTATGTAACTCATGGAGAGATTTGTATTTTATAATAAATGAAACTTTGTATCTTGTAAGAATACTTGATATCAATAAAAGGAATTTTTTTTTTTTTTTGGAAATATACATCATTGGCTTTTTTCTATACACAGTGGAATGATTATTTTGTGTTCACTGATTGTAATCTGTGAGTAATAAACAGATATGGCAAAGTGATTTTTTGGTAAGCTGTCCTAGGTTTTAACATTGACTATGGCGCAGTGTCTTTCCTTGAATTCTATGATGTTAGTCTTTCCTGTAAATATTCGATAAGGCGAAGTGATTTTTCTTTATACATTGCCGTTTTGGTCTTGCGCAATAAATATTGATATGGCAAAGCATTTGCATTTGTACATGTGTTATGGGGTATGGGAGATAAGGATGCTTGAATGCGGTTTGAGATTTTGTAAGTTTTATATTTTGAATTTTTGGCATAATGATGGCTTTTTGCGTAGTTGTTTTGTGGGAAATTATATCGTTTCATGAGAAAGTTAGCTTATTTGATTAGGGTTTGCATGACACGCGTTCCATAAGAGTAGTTTGTTTCCTTTTATACATGAAAATGGGAACAGTTTATCTTTTTCTTCATTGGGTAGTTTATTAGTAGTGGAGTTTTTTTTTTTACGATGGTCATAAGTTTGCATTTTTGTTCATAGTGCTTTGTATTTGTTATTCGAGAAACATATTCGAATGGAAATTTATTGAACTGATATCTGTAATAATATTTATAAAATAAATAAATATTATAAATATTATATTGATTTAGTAAGCATAAAATGAATTTAAATTTTAAATATATATCATAAATATAATTTAATTTAAAATTTGACAATTGATTTTGAAGGGGAAGTGCAGAAACCACCTTGGGCCTGTCCACGTCGATGTTTGTGGCCCTGTTTGGATTTGACTTCCTCGATGCGGTGCTGTTTTATTTTTTAGGGGGGTACAGTGGTTCTAAAGGAGAGGTGCAGAAACATTCCATGGATTTATCCCGTCAGAAACCTTTATGGTCTGTCCACGTTAGTGTGCTTGGCCCTGTTTACCTTTGGTCCCTTCGCTAGGTTGATGCGTTCATTTCCAGTCCACGTTTCCCGGATGCAGTGTTTGTTTGGGAATATCCCTTTTTTTTTTTTTTACTATTGTTCTGCATCGAATATCGATTATAATATATATAAATATAGGTTTTTTTTTTCTTTTGTTATTTTCTAGCGCAATTCATTGAAAAACTATATATTTGGTTTCGTTGGATCCGAATAAATATAGATCTAAAAATATTCGAAAGAGGCAGAAACAACGGGTCCAAATCTATTGATAGGTTTGATCTGAATGTAAAAGATCTAAAATGCAATATTGAAAATACAACAACCGAAAATCTATTTATCCATTGTAGCTGTCCATTTGTTGATTGCTAAAGTTCGTGTAAAAAGCTAAATCATGTCCACCGAAGGATTGAGAATCGAGGGAAATTTGTGCAAGTCGATGCCCATGTTATGTTATTATTCAAGATAAT
>JBBYHK010000023.1:4064439-4079643 GCA_038382065.1 Adansonia grandidieri | reverse complement strand
ATGCAATTATTTATGGTATACATATATTATGTCATTATAAAGAATCTAAATCAATTGCTTAGGAATAGCCATAGCATATTAAGTTGATTGATTTAGTTAAATTAATAGTTATTTAAAATAAAGTTTTCTTTAAATAACTACATACGTAGGATGACATTAATATGTAATTATATATGCTATAATTGCAATAAGTTAATATGATTTAATATTACATTCCGCTGTAATTATTAATATGCAATAAAAATTTTGCATACATTAAGAATGTCATTATTAAAGTTTTAAATCGTTAGCTTAAGAGTAAGAACAGCAACTTAAGTTGGTTGATTTAGATGGCAATTGGTAGTTATTTAAAATAAAGTTTCTTTTAAATAACTACATAAGAAAATGACATCAATAAAGCTTACAATTGAGATGCAATAAGTTTTATGCATACATGTCGAATGTTATTATTAAGTTCTAAATCATTAACTTAAGAGTAGCCACAACATCTTTAGTTAATTGATTTAGATAAAATAGTAGCTATTTAAAACTGCATAAAGAAAAATGACATCAATAAAGTGTTAAACCATAAAATTAATTATTTGGCCCCACAGGGAAATAATTAATTTTGTAAAATGGTTAAAGGATAAAACAATATAACATTAAAGTTAAATTTTCCTAGGTCTAAGGTATGGATTATTTAATTTTGGTATTTTAAAGTTATTGTTTTATCATTAAAGTTATGTAAATTCATATGCATGATGCATCTCTACCCACATGAAGATTTGGATTTACATTTGAATATAAAGTATTTTATTCAATTAAAAATATAGTTCTTTGCATTTTGCAGCAATTTTTACTATTGTGATTAATAAGGCTCTTATAATGAAATGTTATTCGGTGATGAAAATTACTGTAATAAAGGAGTAAAGTAAGTTATTTTTGGTAAAAGGACCTTGACTTAGCATTTCGAGTGGACAACTTGTCTTCAATGAATAAAGTGCACAAAAGTAAATAGATTTCGATGTACAGTGGGAGCAATCTAACAATTTAAGGATGATGTACATCAAATCCTATATTAGTAAATCGATTTGGATTTCATCCTAATTGCTATAAGGTCAAGGATTATTGCAAAGCCACTAAAGACCAAATTGTTAAATCTGATAAGGTTTTGGCTATCACTCTGATAAGGAAGCTTTTAGGAATAAAGTGCAACAATTCTAAAACTTGTGCATGAGCATATTATGGGATTTGAGAGACATTGTTACTTGACTTATATCTTCGAAATTGAGTTTTTCGAGTAAATCTTTTATCACTTTCATATTCAACCTTTTTCCTAATGAGTATGACCATCAGAAACACATATAAATAAAATGGTCTAATAATAAACTCTTAGTTATATGTGTTCAAGAATAAAAGAGATTAAAGAATGAGAAACTAGATTCAGTTAGCCTAGTGCTCAAAGTAAAAAGTGATAAATAGGCAAATGTGTTATAAAGATGAAAAAGGAAAAACGCCAATAAGGAAAATGGCACCAAATCCTTCATTTTGTTTTAAAGTGGACACATAAAAAAAGATTGCCTAAAGTATAAAAAGGGACTCGAAAATAAAGGTAAACTCATTTTGTATGATCTCTTTTAGTGTTATTCCTAATAATATATGGTATTATATTTCTATAACCATTCAAGGTTTCATAAAGTCAAGGAAACCAAAGGAAAGTGGGAGGAACATTTACCATAGAAATCATTAAGGACTATAAGGATCATTTTTGAAATTAAGATTTATTTTAAAACTTAAAAAGGTTTTATCTTTTATTTTAGAAAATTTCTTAATTAAAAAAATTTTGAATTTCAATTTTTAAATTCTATTGTTGAATTTTCAACAGAAAAATTTTTTATTAAATTTTTCATCATTAACTTGGATCCTAATTGTGATAATAAGTTTGTTAACTATTTATATAATTTATGGTAGTAAAGATATGCTATAGATAAAACTCCTTCAAAGTTGTGGTATAAAGATTGTGTCACATCTCCATATAAAAATTTAGGAGAATTGACAATGATGGAGTTCTTGAAACTTTTGAGTTTAACACTTAAATTAGTTGCATTGAGGAAAAAGTAAACTAACAAGTCCACTAAAGAGAGCTAAAGAAATCACTATAATATTTAAAAATCATACACCTTTCTTTAAGTTTATGGATTAATGCATTAAAACTGCTATTGATGTTTTCAGTAAAGTACCAATTAAATTATTTTCTAAATTTTTTTAGAATTACTGAATATTTGGAATCCAACTTAAGATATTTTGGAATTTGGGTGGGTTGTCTAGTTAAAGTGAAGGCTGGATCAAAGAATAATTAGCAGTTATAGGCTATGCAATTAACTTAAAGGGATAAAGGTCTTAAATGTCTCTCATATTCAAATTAGAATTGTTGAAGCTAGAAATACTAAGTTTTTTATGGATCATGAGTCTAGCAAGAGTGACTTTCCTCCTAAGGTTGATATTGAGGAATAAAATTATTTAGATTGATCTTTTGTAAAAGACTTGATTTTTTCTCAAAATAAACATACAGAATTAATTAGAGAGCAATCAAATTACAATAGATCATTATCTCACTGACTAAAGGTGTACAAAATGTACAAATGATTATAGGATTAAGAGATCCAATGGGCAAAAAACTAGATATTTCTATGACTTGGTTGTATACCTATAAAAGTCTAATTTTGATAATTGGACATAAAGATAATCTCGTTTTCACTAGCCACGAATATTGAAAAATTCACGCTTCGGCAAAATGCTATGATAAAAGAGATGAAATCAGTGGCTAATGATCTAATCTAATAACTCGTTAAATTACCATTTGGTAATTTTAAACGATATAAGGTTAGACTTGTGGACAATGGTTTCACTCAAAGGAGGTATTGATTACCATGGAACTTTCTCTCCAGTTTTTTTATGAAAGTTTCATTAAGAGTTTTCTTAGCTTTTGTAGCTCATTTTTTATTAAGAGTTACAATAAATGATTGTGAAAACAACTTGCTTGAATAGGGATCTTGAGAAAAGGTATACATGATTCTACCTAAAGGTTTTTTTAAAAGATCAATATATAGACTAAAACAAGCATCCCACCAATGGTATGTAAAGTTTAATATTTATGAAAATGTTGATCATTGTTTATACCTTAAAGTCAGTAGAAGTAAAGTCATAATTTTAGTCTTATTTATTGGTGATATTCTCCTTGCAAAAGTGATTTGGCTTTGTTAATTGAGACAAAGTTTTTCTTTTTCAAAACTTTGATATGAAGAATTTGACTGAAACTTCATAGGCATAAAGATTAATAGAGATAGGTCTGAAAAGACATTAAGTCCATCTCATGAAGCCTATGTCGAGATAGTTTTGGGAAGAATTAAGATGCAATGCTATTCACCTGCAATGGCATAAGTTGTAAAGGGGATATTTCAATTTGAGCCAATATCTTTAAATAATTTGGAAAAAGAGCATATGAAAGGCATTACATATGCATATAGTACTGGAGCCTTATATATGATTAGGTTTATAAGAAACTTGGCATAAGGTTTATAGTAGAAATGCTTGGCGGATATTAAAGTAATCCTAGCCTTGGACTAGGAAAGATGCCAAAGAAATTATATTGTAAAGTAATATCACAGGCAATAAAGTTGAGATATTTTATCTCCAGTTTGAGAATTGTCAACAAGGCCATTAAAGATCTATTATGACAACTCTAATGCAATATGTTTTTCTAAGAATAATAAAAGTAGGAGTCACAGCAAGCAAATAGATATAAAGTAGTTTGTTGTTGGAAACTCTAAAAAGAAGCAAAAAGTAAATATCTAACACATCAGTACAAATTTGATAATAGCCGATCCCATGACTAAAGCATTGTTGACAATATAGTTTAAAATTCATGTGGATCATACGGGGCTAGTAATTCTGTCAAGGTGTATTTTAGCTTCTTTGATTGTGTTAATCTCACATTCTTAGAGTTTATGGACATGTTTCAGTTTGTGCACATGAAGATTACATGTCAAGTAAACCTTGAATGATTATAGAAAATTCATTCATAAAGTATTATCTCATAAAGTGCTCTTTTAGAGATAATCATGCATTGCAATACATGAAAGGGAATATTCATTTTTTGAATGCTACCGCCATGATTCGTGCTATGTGAAATCTTTAATTGAGTGAGAGTCGGGCTAGAGTAACTTATGGCCATGTTAAAGTTTTGGATTCAATTATCACCTATTCAAGTTCTTGGTTTATCATATAGGCCAAGTGAGAGAATATTGGACGTTATGTAGCCCACATGATAATAAATGGACCAAGATAATTAAATCAAATTATTAAGGTAAAATTATAAAGTAAATCATATTTAGTTTAACTACTTAGGTGATAAGAGTTTAACTCTACTTCAGTAATTAATTAGAATACAGACTCCTTGATGGTAGGATACAACTCTAATTAGTCTTCTAGTATATGTCCCTAGTTTAGTCTATACAAATTACCTATGCACCATCATAAGGTAATTATCAAGAAAAAGAAATAGACTAGAAGACTTATATGGGTGTTCATCTTCGTGTACTTAGAGCAAGGTCATATTTTTTATCAACAATAGCTAGAAGTACATTTTTTATTTAAATTATTACAGGATATTGGCAAGGTTCTTTGAGTTTGGATGCCATTTAGGTTTGAGAGGTAAGAGCTTTGTTCCAAAAAGAAGTTGCGAAACAAAAATGAAAAGGAAAGTGGAATTGTTAATTTGACTAAAACTTAATTTTTGTACATTTCTTCTTTACTTCCATTAACTGCTTTTTTTTTTTTTTAATTTATAAATATTATTTTATATTTAGTTGTAATGTTTCAATGATTTTTTAAAAATGTAATGAATAGTTCAAGTATTTTACAAAAATAGTTGGTAATTATGATTATATTATTTTAGTGAAAGTTTAGCAAGATAAAAAAATTCATGAACACGGTGGTCGTAAGCAATGTTATTACGTACGCGACATATGCAACCGCGATGAACGTTATGCGTGACAACCAAGTTTTAAATTCCTGACCAGACAGTTTTCCGTTAAACCAGCTTACCATGTGGCTTGACTGGTAAGACGTGCAACAATCGACATGAAGCTTAGTAAGCCCCCTTTGGAGAAGTGTGGCAAGCGAGTTTATTACCCAAGAGTTTTAGGTTATTTATGTCGAGGCTGCTTCATTTTATCTTTGTCTACAAATCGAGCCTTGCATATGGAGTTCAGAGAAAGGATTTATGCCAGTTAGTGGTTTGCACATGGGCAAAGATTGGCAAAACTGCTTCTTCGAATGTGCATTCAGTAAAGATGTTTTGGGGCCTGTATGGCACCTGACTGCAACCTATAGTGGACTGGACAATCATTTGAGACAGGCTGAGTGTTGGCTGCTGTTTGTTAACTTGTCTCTATGCCTCTATCTAATGGGGGTGTTGGAGCAATGTTTCTTTATTTTGTGGCTATTATGGAAGAATAGAAACTTTTGTTTGCTTAAGGGCAATGTGTCGTACAATTTCTGCTACTGATCCACGGCATTGGCTGCTAGCTAGAACTGGTGCAGAAAGGACAGACAGCAAGAGAGGATAGCGTAACTCAGCGGTGGACCAGGCCGGCCGTCTGGTGGGATGATTAAAAATTAATGTAGATGACAGTTTCTGCTCCCATGATGGCTTAGCGACGCTGGGAGCAGTGGTGCGGAATAGTAAAAGCACTGTTTGCTTTAAGTGCAGTGCCTAATATGGCGATGGATGGTGGACAGTTCACTCCATGCGGAATGCTAGCTGTGTTGTTTGGTCTTCAAATTGCTTTGGAGAAAAGGTTTTTAATTATCTTTATACAGAGAGAGACTGCTTGATTGTCACTAAAGAATTGACTAAACAAAGGGAATCATATCAGGAATGATGAGGAACTGAATTGAATGAAATATTTTAAATTTTTTTAACAAAAAAAATTGTAATCTGAAAATATAAGAAGAGATTCACTTTAAAAATAAAAACGTCATATTGTAAGTTTTATTAGAGAACTAATGATTTTTTGTTCATAATATTGCTAAATTAATGAGTATGGGGTGGGGAAACAATTGTTGTGGTGGAGATCTCTTCCAGATTTTGGTTTTTTGGTAACCCAATCCTTTTTCTATATATATATATATAATATGAAAGTTTTTACTATTCTTATAAATATATATATATATATCTTTTTGTAAGTATACAAGTATGCATTCCAGAAAAGAAACAAAAAATAAATAAATAAAAAATCCTTGTAAATCTATCAGTCATCCGGTGTAAGTTTTGTTTTCTTTCTTCTGTCTAATACTTTGGTAGGGGCATCAGGTTACATTGGAAGGGCAGACCTAACATAATCAGTCAAGAAGATAGTAACTCACTGGCTTGCTGGACTAATGGCTGGTCTCAAGACTACATTCCATGACTATAACAAAAACTAGTAAAAACCTAACTAGTGAACCATGAATTTAATTCAATGGACTTATACAATTATTTTTAAATTGTGTTATTAAGTAAATATAAGATTTTAATCTTAATATTTATAACTTCTTTCTTTATTATTAGATTGTGATCATATATAATACATTGACGGTGGAGTTTTATAACTCCACAAATAAAGTTAAAAGGCCGTCACATGTTTTTATTTATTTATTTTAATTTTTTTAAATATATAATAACGACATATAATAATCTTTTAATCTCACTGATAAAATTAAAAAATTTCACTGTTAGTATACCTAATAATAATACTATATAGCTAGTGGCAACTCACTGCTTGTGCTTAGTAGATAAACGCATTTACTTCACTTCCCATGAATGATAATTATCTACAACCACTTAAAGTCTAGTCAGGAACATGTTTAGTTCTATTCGATTTTATCTTAATTTAGCTACAACTTAAAAGTCAGCATTTTCACACTGCAATGTTGTTAAAATGTTCTTTAGCAATGATTTTTTTAATTAAAAATGATATTACATGGTGATTAAGTATAACTTCCATTTACAAATTAAGTAATTCTGAATGTATATATGGCATAATTAGTCTTGCAACCTTTACAAGAAAGCAGAGCAAAAATGAAATACATAAATTGGCATAAAGTTGGACCAAATTTGCATATGTATATGTGTGTATATACATATATATATATATATATATATGCAATGGTCCTCTCACGTGAAACCAAAATGTTTCAAAATTAACATGCTTCCTATACCATTGATAATTACGGCTTAAAGTTATCTAATTTTAAAATATTTTTTATCATTCAACTGTAAAAAAATGATATTAAAATTCATTTCATAAAAATGCTTTTATTACTCAATTATTAAAGACTAGTTAAGGACAAGTTGACGTGATACGGTCACATACCTGTCAAAAATCACATGGCGAATGACTTGGGTGGGTGACCACAATTAAAAGTCTCCAAATATTAAGTGACGGAATGAATAAATTGTCTTTCCTTTTCTAAAAAAAAAAAAGAATTACATATTTTCATAAAAAAGGAATTTACATATCAGATGTGATAATGTTACGTCGTATTTAAAATATTATGTGGGAATGCCAGCATGCCGTTATGTTTTAATGATTTGGTGACTAGAAAATAATTTCATAAACGTTAATGGTTAAATTGTAATTTTTTATAATTAAGTGATTTAAATTAAAAAAACCCAATAAAAGTTCATGACTAGACATGTAATTTACCCAAAAAATATTTAGGGTACGATTTCAGTTGTATTAGTAGTATTTAAATCCTCGCGTTACTTTGATTTTACTGTTTATAATATATTTAATATGATTATAAAATTAAAAAAAATAAATTTAGAGTTAAATTAAATTACTTAGAATAAACTTACAAAATATTTTAATTTTGTGGATAATTTTTAAAGTAAAATATATATGAACCTAACGGCAATCTTGTAATACTCATAATTTATAAAATCATATAACTCAATTTTTTAATTATTTAATCATCATAATTTTTTTTTTTTTTGGCTTAAGCACCTAAAGTTTTAAAGAAAATACTTGCATAACTCATCTCATATTATTATTAAATATTTTAATTTCTTGTAATAATTTATTAATACAATTATGTTTATTCAATAATTTAAAATTAAAAAATTAGTATGGCTTCATTTTTCAAAAAAAAAAAAAAGAAAAAGAAACCAATCATTATATGATATACGACAAAAAATTAGAAGTTATTTGAATAGTGTCTCACACGGATATGATATAGAAAAATAACTAAAATACGATATGACATAAAAAACAATAGGACCATGAATATACGAACATATCAAAATTTATATAAAACTAATATGATACAAAATTAAGAGTTATTGAATAATGACAATTAGAACTAACCATTTTAGATACAAAACGAAAAAGGTATAGTATGACACAAAAAATTAACACTAACTAACACGATACAAATGCACAAGCATATATAATACGAATTATGTCAAAATTTATATAGTAATATATGGAATATAATTATAATACAAAAAAGTAGTATAAAAACGATACAATTCTAAATCTTTTTAAGTATAAAAAAAAAATAAATTGGTTTGGCATGTGACATTAAAAAAAATTATCCCTTTCGTCATTGAGATAACTTTCATTTAACCTTCATTTATATTCATAAGATTTATAAGATTTGGCTTATATAATTTATATAATTAAAGAATGTTATAATTGGATTTGCAGATCCTTATCTTTAGTTCCTTTATATATTATATGCCGCAATGATCTTCACTCCTCAGCCCCTTTCCCCCTAAAATTGTTTCAACGTTGAGATGACACAGAAAGCTACTTTGGGATCAACTTTTTAGGATTGAGCTTTAGTTTTTGAATGCTTAAAACAAAGATATGAAAGCATCCAAGAAGATTTAAGACAATTTTCTATAAGAAGACTGACTAGCTAACAACTTCATCCACCTCATCGATCGATATCCAAAGGCTTGATATTGAGCCCATTGTACTTGGACCTTTGAACTTGCCCCCATATAAGTCTCCCAACTTCACCTAATATGTGACCCTAAATCTAAACTGGGAACACATGGAAATCTATCCTTTTAGTTCATGCACGCTCCAAGAGACAATAAGCAAAAGTCTTGGTCAAAAGGGAGTCAAAGAAGAAAGATTTTGATGGGGAAAGAGTAACAAAAGTGGCTTTAAAAGGTTCATAAGCTCTTATCGTGGATGTTGGAGAACCCACGTTGCCCATCCTGGCTTGGTCCATTTCAAGCTGTCCTCCTCTTGCGTCCCCCAATTTCTTGTATGCACCGCATCTGCCCCCTTCCCTTTTTTAATTACTTTGCACTATAAAACAAAAATATAACTAGAAATAAACAACTGCAAATTGTTTCCCTCCTCCAATCATTCCCTTCATGAATTGGCAACATCCATTAGATTTTATGTATCCTTCCATTTTGTGGGATCCATTCAGTTTGATCCATGTGAATTCGACAAACAAATTGCCCATGGCTTCCATTAGCCTTATAACCACAAGAATTTGTTGGCCGCTCTAATTGTAACTCGTATTTGCATCAAAATCTTACTGTTTTCATGGGACACACCTCTAAAATATTGGTGCCAAAAAGGACTAGCAGTTTCCGAATTTTCATGGACTAGTAGGATTTTTGTAACAACTGGTTCCTAATTATTTGTTGTGTTTTTGGTCCTACAGGTGATGGAGCTAGTTAGCTTTTCTTTTTAGCTGATCAACACTGATAACCAACTAGTTCTTTGCCCTATGGCAGATATAATACATAAAAATTTATAATATTTACCATTTAAATGATTGTACTTTGGATTCAAATCAAAAGATTCAGATAAAGTAGGGAATGGTTGATGAACAAGTTGGGATGAAATTCCATCATCGAAAGTTAAAGGCAAACAACATGTGATGCTTCTTTCTGCTGTTTCTGCTAAATATGTCAAGGTTGCATGTCTCTCTACTCAAGCTTTTTAAATGACAGCGTGGGCTAGCCATAAAATTTTGAAGACTAAAAATAGTACTTTTATCCTTCGTGTCAATATAGCAAATTAGGAAAAGGAGTTAATGAGATAAGGGCTAAGTAATTGTCTCAATTCCAAAGGTATGAAGGGTAGAACTACAGCGCCGTAAGCTTTTATACTTTGTAAAAGCTTGATTAATTTAATCGGCATGGGATGCATGAAAACTCATGTCTGCTTCATTTTGTTCATTGGTCGGGTTTTTCGCATCATTTCTTAATCAATTAACAATGGGTTTTCCTAATTTTGTCATTAAACTAATGTCTTAAATGCAAGTGAAGTCTGTTCAGAAAGGAACTGATAAAGCTTATTGTCCCAAAGTCCATTTGTTTTTTTGGCTCTTTATATATCCTGTTTTGATCATCGATCCTTTCTCTAATATTATACAGCAGTCAAGTCTAATCACATCATTTAATGTTTTTATAAGTTTTGCATGATATGGCTCCACTGAGGAAAACTTGCCGGATTTATTAGTGGTCATGTTTATGAGCTTAAATCAAATGAAATTGACCAAAGATATACTTGCAGAAAAAGCAGAAGAAGAAACAAATGTATACAATTGTAAGCTAATTTCTTGAATAGAATTCCATTAACGTTTTGTGACTGGCAATAACTTACAAGTATAAATTTTCACTTATGCTAGTGGGGTACATTTCTGATACTTTATAAACTTGAAAAAAAAAAAAGTGTTGAAAAATATAGCATCTTCATCATATTTGTTGTAAGGCAATGTTAGGTTTAAGTCAAAGAGGACCATGTTGAGATGATGATGAGTGGAAGCAAGCTAGCCCTCCAACATATCCTTCTCTCATCAATCTTTCTAATTCTTTTGCCTCCTGTGCTTTTTCCCTCTGATTGATATATTGCAAAACCAAATAAACTTTATGAGATTTAATTTACATTAATTTACATAAAGGAATGGTGAAATATTATGAGCTTTTAAAAAAAAAAAATAGTAATCTCTAGCTAGGAAAGCACCTGCATTCTTTCCATGGCATCTGATTCTGAGTTGAAGTCATAATATGTGCTTGCTGCCGTCAGCTTCATTGAAAGAAACTGTAGCATTTCGAAAACAATCAAAATGAAAATTATTAATTAGGTCAATGAATTTGTGCTACAACTTTACAAACATGCATACATACGAGTTAAAATACACACATACAAATATATATATATATACGCATACGAAGGATGATATATACATATATATATGTATACATATACATACATATAGATTTTTATTGTATTTTATATGGAATTATTGATAAAAAAATATGGAAAAGGTGAATGAGTAATTTTTCTTTCAATTCACCTCAATCTGATTCTGCAAGGACTGGACATAATTGATTATCTCATCTAACATTACTGCCATGCCCATAGTCTGCAGATTATAAAACACAAAGTTGAAAATGTAAGTGAAACTTTGTTGTTTTTGCGACTTTCAGTGTATTACATGATGCAATTGAGGAAGCAGCTCAGTTCTAGAAAAGAAAAAGCATTTACCTTGTAGCACCCTGGAACAATATCTTGCAAGCATCTTAGTTTCTCATTTATTTTCCCTCTTCGAACCTGATTGACAGAAAACTATCCTTTCAATAGGTTGGCATATCTAACTCAATCAAATATAGATATTAAAAAACAAACAATGAACAAAGTCCAATTTCTTGAGAAAGTAAATTAGTTGATTTTAAGTATGTATGTATATATGTATATGTGTGTGTGTGTACATATATATATATATATATATATGTATGTATGTATGTACCCTTTCTGCTAAACTATGACTATCAGTAGCTTGACCTCTTCTGGCTCTCACATGAACCACTTCTTTTGGTTTCTCCTCTTCCTTCTCCTTACTTTTCGCTCTTTTACCTCTTCCTGAATTCTGCATAACAATCAAATCAAATCAAACAAAATTGAAAATTCTTAAAAACTCTTGCATATCAAAAAAAGGCTAATTAAAATTTTTTAAAAAAAAAGGGGAAAAAAAGGAAACAATTGGAAAGGGAAAAAGGCTTTGAACCTAACACATACTTACATTTCTTCTCTTGATTCCACTTTCAGAAACCTGAGGAGATGATGAGTTCCCAAGACTACTTTCTGATACATCCAATGCTTTTCTCTTCTTGCTTCCATGGAATATTTCAGTTTTAGCTGTGATAATAGGCTGAGCAACTGACACTGAATTGTGGTTGCTATGGTGGATGAAACCTGGCAAGTTTTCTCCCCAGTTGCATGGAATAGCTGGTGCCTGGTTGCTGAAGAAGTCGTCCATGGAGAACGGCAAGAAGCTTTGGTAATTCAAGACTGAATTATTGTCTATGAGACTTGGATTTAGCTCAGCAAATTGATTCAGTGATTCCATGGTAGGATCAATATCCAAGAAAGCAAGTGATTGTCTAAAACTTTGCAAGCCTGATGTGAAATCAGCCATTAGAATCAATTTATGAGACAGTTTTTCTTTATAGTATTTTGGATAATGAGGAATGGGAGCAGTATTTATAGAGTAGAATCAAATTTTAATATGCACACATGTAAAAAGATCCATTTTTTTTTTTAACTACAATTTTTTAACGATGAAAATAGAGATGTATTTTGAGAGGGCCACGTGGCATGGTAAGCATCTGTGACTTTGCTCCCTGGCTGGGGCCCAAGTGCAGGAGATGTATTCAATAATGGAATGGGCCAATGAATAAGCTTTTTGCCCCACTGATGAAAGTCTCCAAGAAATGTTCAGCTGTGGTAGAAATCTTCTTGTACTTTCTTTTACACTTATTATTTGGAATTTGTTGATAAATAAAATGGTTTTTTTAATAGAAAAGAATGATCCTTGAGGGTAAGCATTTAAAAAAAATTGCAAACTAGTCTAGTGGGTTTTCCTTTTTCGTTCATTTTGGTTATAATCAGAATTATTTAGCATAGGATTCATGCAATTATTTGGTGAAAATAGTATGGTCTTGGCCCACGGTGTGATTGTTTCATATCTATATTTATTCTTTTTATAATCATTAAAAATTTGTTTTTGGGGCTTGATCACCAACAGCACCACCACCACCACACTGTCTTAACTTATAAAATCACTTTTATTATCCGTGTTACTCGAATTTTTTTTAAGAATATTAATTTTATTATATTTATATTTGATACATTCGAATACAAATATAAAAATATAATATTTTAAAAATATAAAAAATAAAAATAAAATTTATTTATTGTGAACATTCATCTAAATTTAAGTAACATGAGTTATCATTGCAGATGAAGTGCATTTAGGCAAAATGGGTGATATCAAAAGCATTTTGGCTTTAGTGGTGACAAAGGTGTGAAGCTTTAATCAAATATCCAATATGCAACCTAATTGCTATTTTCCCCACTTGAAAAGAAAAAAATGTGTCAACTTCAGGATGCACTTATAACTTACAAGTGCCCAGAAATGACCATCATTTTCAAGTACCATGATAAAATAATGGGTATCTTTAGTATTTTATCTTCCTTTGTGAGGATGATGTTGTTTGATGCAACTTACATGATTGATCCTATTACATGTGCAAAAAATTTGATATATTATACCAAGAAGTCATTAATTGGTTTAATAAATTTGTTTGCTTTGACAGTGGATGGTCTTTAGATTCGAGTCTTAGAGCTGATATACATAAAGGGGAAAAAATACTACATTTATACTAGTAAACTTTAAATGCTTTAAATTTCCAGGATAACACTGCCAAAGAAAAAAAATAGAATTTAGGAGTTTAGCTTGAAGATGTCATATTGGTTTTGAATTTTTAGATGGAAGCATGAGTTCATATGATGGAAGATGGTTATTTAATTTAAATCAAGTACACAAGACAAAATGAGTCTTAATTTGTATGAATGGAAAAAAATTCTTGACAAATTAATCAAGTGATTATCATTATTTTATGTATCTCAAGTCTAAGTAGTTGAAAATGTTGACAACCATATATACCTAACATGCTCAATTTATATTAGATTGAATCTGAATAAAATATTTTATAATACGATTTGATCTAATTTAAATTATTATTTAAATAATAAAACTTTACTTTGCCATGATCGAGTTCCAACATGACAATTTAGGATTAAAAAAATTAACAGTTAAGAAACAAGCCCACTGTGTAAATGTACTGTGTACGCAGGGAATAGATTACAAAGTAAGCGAAAATGAAAATGAGAGATGACCGACCAATGTTGGATCCTTATTCGCCGACGTCTTGAAAGATAAATCTGGCCAACAGATAATGGCCAAAGCCAAAGGATTTCCATTCGGTTGACGAGCGACCAAGTTGCATGGGCAGCTTTTCCTTTTCCATTGTTGTTTTTGGCTGATGCCCTTCATTTTCATGTCTATAAATATATATATAAAGAAATCTATATTGTTGAATTGGATTCACAAAAAATAAAAATAAATAAATGAACTCAATTGCATGTGAGGTGTGTGTTTGGCGTACGTGAAAAAAGCATTTAATTTCCTACTAATTAAAGAAATAAATAGCTAGGTTTCCACAATAAACCAAGATACAGTTGTAATACTTTATAGACTATAGCTATAGCTATTTAAATTGAAGCTCCCTTTGCCCTAAAAGGGATATCGTTTGACAATGTGACAGTTAGATGGCTTTAACATAAATTGACTTATATTTTTCATCTAATAGATTCGATTTAAATTATACGAGTTTAAATAGAATTTATATAATTCAGATTATCTATGATCAATTTAGATTATCATTTATTTAATAAAATTATACTTTTATTTAAATTTAATTATAAAAAATATAAAAAATATTTTTTAAATAGTAAATTTTAAAATTTTTCCGTTCTAATTTGACCCAACTGAATTTAAAAAAATAATAATAAAAATTATAAGATTTGTCGAGCCCAATTCTGTCTATTACCACCTCTAATTACTGGTAGGGTTTGGTTCCTATTAAACATGTAACAATTCCCATTTTTCACAAACTATTGGATTTTAGCAACCATTTTTGCACCATCGAAATGGTTTTCGTCTACAAATTCACCACGCTTGGAAAAGATTTGTTTGACTTTAGAAACCATATGGTTTTGAGGCCTAACTGATTGAGACTTGGAAGTAAGTGCACGTTATTTCCAAGTCATGAAGACATTGACGAGGAGAATCTTAACATTA
>JBBYHK010000023.1:4044785-4056626 GCA_038382065.1 Adansonia grandidieri | reverse complement strand
GCAATACTGATATTTTAAAAGTTTACCTTGCAGTTGAGCCATCATGTCATTAACAAGTTAAAGTCAAATATAATTAGTGGTGAGCATTTGGTGGTCGGTTCGTTCAGTTCGATAAAAAAAAATTTAAACCGAATTAACCGATTTAACTAGAGGAACCGACCGAACCGATCGACATTTTTAACCATAACCGAATTAACCGAACTGACTAAATTTCGGTCAGTTTAGTCAGTTAGTTCGGTTAAATCGGTTTATTGGGTCTTGGGCTAATGGTTGTATATTTGTTTGAGAATGAGTTTAATTAGGCTATTAATATATATAAATATATAATTATTAAATATTAAATATTAAAATTTCGGTTAATTCGGTTATAATTTTACTAACCGATAACCAACCTAATTAACCAAATAAACCGACATAAAAAACTGACATAACTATTGAACTGATTTAACTGATCGAATTAATCAAATTTCATCGATTAAGTCGATTAAATCGGTTTGAACCGACTTATGCTCACCCCTAAATATAATAAGCGATCAAAACTTTTTACATTTTGATATAATTGAGGTTTATGTCATAATCACATTCACAAGTGTAAAGCAACAATGTTATTTTATAATTTATTTATTTTTTTACTTAACTTTATATTTTTTTCCTAAATTAATGGTAAATAAAGTAGAAGATTTAAAATTAAAAGATAATAAAAATAAAAGGAGATATATCAATAAATATCTAATTTATAAAAATATGTATTCTTTAATTAAGACATATAAAATTAAATAACTTAAAAACTTAAAATATAAAAAAATATATATATCATATAAAAAATATATATAAAATAATAAACAATCCCACAGCACATATTAAAAGATTACCACTAATTTTTAATCTTTCCTAAATCAATTTCACCTCCTACCAAAAACAATATCAATTTCACTGGCTAGTGCCAGAGCCTAGGCGTCGGCGCATCGGGCAGGATAAACAAGATTAGGATTAACTCGAACACGCCCATGTCAACGGTATTCTAAGCTTTGGTCGAAACTTCCACTATCTCTCATCATCTGACTTCACCCTATCCTCCCGTCAATCACATAGTCGGCCACGTTCTCGTGCCAGCTGCACTTTTCTCTTCAGACCACCGTCCCAGCACAACAAAACCCCCGCCAGAACATCTTTCTTTTTAGACAGATTGTAAAAGTTCCTTAACAGTACTTCAAGCTATTGTATCTCTTTTGATTTTCCTTTTCTTTTTTCCATCCTTTGTTTAAGTCGCATCAAAGAATAATGTGTTTTCTTCAAATAGAAGTTGTTTTAGAACTCTTATTTTGTGAGGTATCTTTGTGAATCTTGCTATTTGTAGAAATGGGTCGTTGGCAACTTTTTCAAAGGAGGTAATATGAGATGGGGTTCTTGAAACGTTGCAGGAATTAGCAAAGATGTTCTTGTGCACAAATTTGGGGTTGTAGAAGGATTTGAAAGTTAACATTTTCTTGAGGTAAAATCTTTCTCTTTCTTTTCCCGATATTTAGTTAGTTTAAGCACTTGGTGGTTAATGGAATTCAATTCTTGGGTTTTGGAAAAGACTCAGAAAAAAAAAATAATGAAATTTTCATGGGTCCTAGGTAAAGATGCTGAGATTGGGAGTTTTATTAGCTTGTCCCTTTTGTTGGATTTCTAATAAAAATTATAGGTGTTAAAATATATTTATAATTTAATATTTTGGTTGACATTTGAAATTGTTTGAGATTGTGTTACTTGTCTTTGTATGAATCGTAAGTTAGGTTTTGCTAATGCTTGTTGGATGCGTTGAAAGATTGCTAAACTTAAAAAGTTTTATTGGTTAAATCTTGACATTTAAACTTATATATGGGTTTTAGGAAATTTCACAGTGGATTGCATTTCAATAGGTATGAATTGAGGGGAAAGTTAGAAATCACGGTGGCAAGCAAAACTAGAAATATGCTCCAGAGTTTGGTAAAAGAAGGAACATTCAAATGGTTACTTAGCAAGCGAAGCTCCTTTGCAGAGGAATTTGAGGAGCTAGAGAGGTCTCCATCTGCTGGAAGGAATTGGATACCTGAGCTCTCTCCAGTTGCGAATATCGTGGTGCGCCGATGCTCAAAGTAGGTTTCTTGTGCTGCTACTTTGTTATTGTTGCCTGCATGCTTTAACTACATAAATTCTTTTTGCAACTTGTACCTTAATCTGATTGGATGTTGTTTTGTTAAATTAGGTTTTCGTATGCTTCTAATTCAGTCTATATGCAAATAAGAATAATGCAAATTGCCTGTTGACTGTAATATATAGTCTCCTTGTTGATAACAAAAACAACATGATGCAGAATCCTTGAAACCTCTTCAAATGAGCTTCTAGAAAGCTTTAATGCTGAGGCATCTGATTCTATAAAGCATGAGTCACGGTATGCAAGGAATTTTTTGGAATACTGCTGTTTCAGGGCTCTTGCCCTTTCCACTCAAGTAATGGGTCATCTGGCTGATAAAAAGTTTCGACGTCTTACATTTGACATGATGGTGGCCTGGGAAGCCCCTGCAGCTGCCAACCAATCTCCTGTTAATGTAAGTTTCATCTCTTCTTTTTCTTTTTTTTTTTTTTAATTTTTGGGGGGTTCAGGTATTTTAATCATCTTGCAATCATCTTGCACGTTTGCTTGCACTTTCTTTTTCAGCTGTTGATGCATGCTACATATCTTGTTTGCAAACTTCGAATGGGCTTATATCTTCTGTGATTAAAAGCTCATTTTTGCTCTGTTATATGGACTCAGCGTTTAAGGCGCCATATCCATGTCGACATAACATGACATGGATATGGGAGCGAAATACAAGTCTAAATCCTTGTGAAACATATGGACTTAGCTACTTCAATGGGTCAATTCACAGCTCCGAACAAGATACGAATATAGATTGGAGATTATGCAGGAGATTGTTCTCTTACTAGAGGAACTGTGTTTGGATGAAACCAAAACACCTTAGATCCAAAAAAAATCCTAATCACGAATTCAACTTGAAATTACACCAGAAAGTTATTAAGAAAGAGAGATGGGGAGGAAGAATTGAAAAGCATGGTGTGAACTATGAAACAGAGAGAGAGCGAAAGAAAAAGAAAAAGATGTAGAAGAGATTAAAAGTTACGAAGAGGAAAGAGAAAGGACACGGAGAGAGAGCAAAACAATAAAAGAAAATAAAGAGAAGAGATGAAAAGTTGAGAAAGATAAAGGTGAAAGATTAAATCAAATAAGAAGATTCTGTATACAATTACTGGTGCACGTAACTCCTTAATCAAAGTTTTGGATTTTACTTTTTTATTCTCTTTTGAATAAATCTGTGACCTTCAACCTTGACTATGGGTCTCCAAAAACCCAATTACTATTTAACAGTTTCATCTTTCATCCTTTAAAGCTCAAAGTTAGATTGCATGGAAAACAAAAAAAATAATAATAATAAAAATAAACTTATGGTAAAGTCTTTGGCTTGTCCTGGAGCTAATATTCAGGTCCAAGTTCCATTTTGATTTATCTTATCTTAATCCTAATCAATTTCAATTAATACAATATTTGCAATAGTTATTGTATTAATATATTTTTGTGACATTCTTAAAAAACATATCCCTGTAGCCATATTCTATTTCCAGACTATTTTTAGGTAACTCTGCATGTTCAAAACTTTAAGCGAATGATGACTCCTGCCCTTAGATACATACTTGTACTGGACACCCGAATCCAAGCTCATATAAGTTAGCTTTTTTGTACACATTTAAACTGTTTTCATGCATTTGGTTAATGGGTTTTATAGTGCCATTAATTGTCCAATAAAACTTAGATTTGATGCTGAAAGTTATTGTCATCATTTTGTCTTGCTTGCAGTTAGATTATGATCTGTCAGTTGGGGTGGAGGCCTTCTCTCGAATAGCTCCAGCATTTCCTATCATTGCCGATGTGATTATTTGTGAAAACCTTTTTGAGGTTCTTACAGTCTCGACAGGTGGTCGGCTTCATTTCTCTGTCTATGACAAGTACCTAAATGGACTAGAAAGGTAAGGGCCTTTAACGCGTAAGTTTCCTATATACATTCATGCCCCTCTCTTTTTTCTGTTTTGGTCCAATTAAGTGTTTCTATGGCAAAATTTTAAAGATAAGTTCTCTGCTTAGCTTCACATTCGTTGAAGGTTTAAATAACTTAACAACCAATAACTAAATGCGAGGTTATCCAGCCAACCTGGAGGAATCCTAAGATAAATACTCTTAACAATATTAAAGGATTTGTAAAGTGCGACCAATCGTCAGAAAATAAAAAGAAAAAAAAATCAAAAGCCTTGAACCAATATTCTTTTAAAAATATAAACAGTTATTTGAAGGGCTTTGGGACCATATTAGATAGAACTGAAATAGTTTGTCCAGTACAGCTACAGGAACAAGTGCTGAAAATTTTTGTCAGGGAGTTGCAGACTTGCTTCAACCCTTTCTCTTCTTTTCTCTTAATTGACACTGACACATGACATGGATTTTCCTAATTCTGACGTGTATGAACCTACCAATGTAAAGTGGAAGATAATTCTGATATGATACTACTCAAGCATTTTCTATGAGCTGAAACTCTCAGGAGCTCAACCTGCAATGTTCTGCTTGTTAAACTAAACTTAATGTGTTAATTTTCCTTGAATGTGCTTGTAATTGTAGGTGTGCATCTGACAATCCAATGCGTGCTAGGTATAATCATTTCATGTTGCATTATTTGTGATTTTTAAATTGTTCTAACGTTCACTTGTAATATAACTGAGCAAAAAGATTGCCATGATGGGTGCAAAACCAAGCCTAGTTCGGACTAGCATTTTGGGCGCGGCTTCTGCTGGGAATTACAAAGTAGAGACCTGTATTGAACCTCGACCCAATATGTTTTGTGGGAAAATTTTTGTCAATGGATCATGGTGCCCAATCATTTAGGGGCAGAATTATAGACAGGGATGGAAATTATTTTTTTCCTTTCCAAAATGATGATGTCTCTGTAAGCTTAGTGGCTAGGAAGTGTGAATTATTATTGATAAAGGAGATGAACTTGGGTTGAACTGAAGTTTAAAGTGCATGGTAGTTTATTCTTTGCTTAAAAGAGTTCATTTTAGTGCATGATAGTCAGCATTGTAGTCAAGGTGGTGTGCCATATCCTTTCTCCATAAATTACCTGGTTAATCTTATTCTTATGGTTTTTCACTGACTGAATCTGATGGATAATCTGCTGGCTTAGTCTTGACATTTCAGTTATACTTCATCTCAACATGATGAATTTTATGATACGCAAAGTTCTTCTCACAAGTGTAGTACAATTTACTTACTCTCTATATATCTATCTGCCATCTTCTCTATTCCATCCCTGACTATACCTTGTTGTTTCAGTTTTTAGTCTTTAGTTTTAAATTTGTCCAAAGAAGTTTCATAGTGCATCAAAGGCTTAGTAATTTATGGTAGCATCTTTGTTTAATAGTTTTACATATCTAAATACAGTGTTCTAAAATTTGATCTCTATAGAGTGATAAAAAAGATGAAGAACCAATCGGAATCATCGCTTCTGTCTTCTGTTCGATCATCAAGAGGAGAAAAGATACTTGAGGTGGATGGGACTGTCACTACTCAACCGGTTCTTGAACATGTTGGAATATCAACATGGCCAGGTAAGTTGATTGGATAGCAAACAATGTACTTAATAGACAACTATATGATATTTTTGTTCATTGATGGTAGACATTGCTGCAACCATAGTTCCTCCTTTCCCTTTTTTTTCTTCCATTCTCTCTCTTTCTCTTTCTCTCTCTCTCTCTCTCTTTGTTTTTGGTAAATAGTTTTGGTTGTCGATTATCATCCAGTGCAATATTTAGCATGTTCTCTGGTTGTTCTTGCTTGTCTGCAGGTCGATTAATACTGACAGATCATGCATTGTACTTTGAAGCCCTTCGAGTTGTATCTTATGACAAACCAAAAAGATATGATTTGTCAGATGATCTAAAACAAATTGTTAAACCTGAGTTGACTGGACCATGGGGTACTCGACTTTTTGATAAGGCAGTCTTCTACAAATCAATTTCCTTGTAAGGCATGATGCAGATTTATTTCATTTTCTTCTGGCAACTGTCCAATAGAATTTTGTGATATTTTGGTTAAATCAATCTTGAATTCTATTTCTTGCTTTGGTTTTAACATAATATTTGTCTGAGAATATATATTGACTGTTTGCTGTGTTTCTTTTTTAGATCAGAACCAGTTGTTATAGAGTTTCCTGAGCTTAAAGGGCACACTCGGCGTGATTACTGGCTAGCAATAATCCGGGAAATTTTATACGTTCATAGGTTTATAAATAAGTACCGTATTACTGGAGTTGAAAAGGATGATGCACTTTCAAAAGCTGTTCTTGGAATTTTACGTGTACAAGCCATTCAGGAAATTAGTTCCTCAAATTCTGTTCGCTTTGACTCTCTTCTCATGTTTAATCTTTGTGATCAATTACCTGGTGGAGATTTGATACTGGAGACTCTTGCAAATATGTCAAGTTCTAGGGAATTAGATGGGGGTAAAAATGTTGTGGCTGGAGGTGGCATGTACTCAATCTCAGCCTTGGCAATGGTTTCAAACTTAGGTTTTGTGTTTGGTTCAAGTTCAAATAATCCAAGTGAGGCTGGACTTCTTGTGGGAGAAGTAGCTGTGGGTGAGATGAGTTTGTTGGAGAGAGCAGTTAAGGAATCTAGAGACAACTATAAAAAAGTGATGCTAGCACAAGAAACAGTTGATGGGGTTAAAGTAGATGGTATTGACACCAATTTAGCTGTTATGAAGGTACCACAGAAGATACTGCTCTTCAGTTTAGAATTTAAAAAATGTCAAACATTGTTCCTTTTCATTCTTCAACTGAAAATAAGTTTGTAAAAATAGTGAGTTTGATAAAGTGTCCTTGTTTATTGAATATTGAGTACCATCGGTGGACATTGTACATGCTGCATGTGCGCATGTGTCTGTGAGTGATGCCATCAAATGATATCATTCCGTGTTGGTCAATGGAGTGATAAATTTTGAACTGTATTTTTTATAGTATCGGCAATTCATATTTTGATTAATTCTGGCTCTGCCATTATGTTCTTTCTACCGATGTGGTCCCAACTTCCATGACTTGTATTATAGTCTCATTTTGCTTCTTTTTTTCCCCTACTTGCAGGAGTTACTTCTTCCAGTAATGGAAGTTGGGAAGTGGCTTCTTTCTCTGTTATGTTGGGATGATCCTCTAAAGTCATTACTGTTCTGTTTGTTTTTCTCGTTCATAATTTTGAGGTAAGATACAACTAAATAAACAATTTTTTCTTTATTATTAATTGTTTGGTGAGTACATGGTACCAAATGAAATACTATTTGGTAGTATAACGCTAGCAGCAAAACCAAGTTATTCCAACTGGTAATGACATCATTTTGTAATCTGTAGGTTGTAAAGTTTCTAAGCCACTAAATATGTGTAGGGTTGATGTAAGGTATACTTGTGTTTAGTTTTCAAACGTCATCTTTTGGAATGTATCCTGTGTTGAGGTCTTAAAATCGTTGATGTTTTCCTATCTGTTTTTATTGTTATTTTTTAATATGAAATCCTGATTCAAGCTGAAGTAGTTCGGGTCTGAAGACTAGATTAGGAATCAAGATTCAAAATTATACTTGGCTTTTTGGTGCAGATACTGTCAACTCAGATACTTAATGGAAAAAGGAAATTGTCTTGGACGTGAAATATAAGTGTTTTTAAAATTTTTTGGGGGGTTTATGTCCCTGTTGCATTCCTATTTACCTATTTTGAGGACAAGGCTGTCAACTCAAATTGACTGACATGTTTTATTTCAATTGCACCTTCTTCTGGAGTGTTTTTCTTCATTATGCCTCTAGAGATTGGTTTCATCCACCTGCAATTTTTTTTTATTTTTTATTAATAATCCTGAGATAAGCTGGTTTCGTTCTATTGATATCTGGAAGTCATGTAAATAATTTGATTCCAATACTTGTTAGCTTAGATACTCTCCTGAGCTGGAGAAATATGTTTTAGACATGATTGCAATGATTGAAGGGTTCATGTGAAAGAGAAAGTAACCCTTGAAGTAGAAAAGGTTAATCCCTCCTCTACCAGAAGGGGAACGTTTATAGTCTAGTGCTTTCTTTTATATCCATTCCAGGATGGGGCTGTCAACTGTCAGGTTCATTTCGAATGCACCTTCGTCTGGAATGCGCTGCTTCTAAATGCCTCTAGTGGCTGGTCTTGTCCGTCCAAACTTATAAATAATAATTTGAAAGTCGTGTAAATGTTTGATCTGATACTGTCAGCTTAGGTACTTGGCTAACTCATGAATACATATATTGAAGGAAGGGTTTCCGTGAAAGAAAAGTAAACTTTGAATTAAGAAAAGCTAAACCCTGCTATATTACAAGGGGAAGCACTGTGTTAAGTAAAAATTCTTGTCTTTTATAAAGATGGTATATTGGTTGATCTAATAGAAAACATTTTCTCATAACACTCTACAGTTTCCTTACACGAATTATTCTCATTGGAGGTCATATGTTTTATCCATTTCAGGGGATGGCTGGGTTATGCATTTGCATTGATGCTATCATTTTTTGCGATCTTTCTGGTTCTAACACGAGTTTTCAACCAAGGCAGGCCTGTGGATGAAATCAAGATAATAGCACCTCCACCTATGAACACAGTGGAGCAGCTTTTGGCTGTTCAAAATGCAGTATCTCAAGTCGAACAACTTATCCAAGATGGAAACATAGTTCTTCTCAAGTTCCGTGCATTGTTGCTGTCCATTTTCCCGCAGGTTGTACTCTCTGCTTTTCACCATAGTAGTATCTGTTGGTTTCTTGTCTTTAAACCTATCAGCAACTCATTTCCGCAACTCAAAATTTTCCACTTGAATAATCATATAAAACTCACGAGACTAATTTTGTAGTCTGCCTGACTTTGTGGCTATGATGTTACTAAATCTAAAAATCTACCAGGCAAGCGAGAAATTTGCGGTTACACTTCTGTTTACAGCCTTGATATTGGCATTGTTGCCTAGTAAGTACTTGTTTCTGGTGATGTTTTTGGAGACATTTACGAGATATTCACCTCCAAGGAAAGCAAGCACGGAAAGATGGATGAGGAGATTGAGAGAGTGGTGGTTCAGCATCCCAGCAGCTCCCGTGGTTCTTGAAAGAGAGACGGAAGATAAGAAGAGAAACTGATAAACAGTATTTGTTCATTTCGTTCTTTAGTGTGCATAATTGTTTCTGCCTGTAAAGTAATGATTTGTATTACAGAACTACAGAAATTTTTAGATCTTAAAAATATGAGAACTCATGTCTGCATCATTTTGTTCATGTGCCTCGTTTTTCACATCATTTCTTAATCAATTAACAATGGGTTTTTCCTAATTTTAACTAACGTCTTGAACGCAAGTGAAGTCTGTACAGAGAAGAAGTGATTAAGATTATTCAAGTAAAGTTCTTATTCACATTAAGCTAATCGTCTCGAAGTACGACTGGTAATTTTGGCTCCTTATATGTGCTGTCATTTTTTATCATACCTACTCTAATTTTACAGCAGTCAAAGATCACACCCTCCAGCAATCATTCCTTTCAGGAATTGGCAACATCCACTAAGATTTTACTTGTTGGGATTCAGTCAGTTTGATCAATGTCTACTCTACAACTTGGCCATGCATATGGCTTCCATTGGCCTTGTAACCACTAGAATTTGTTGGCCTTTCTAATAGGAACCCGTATTTGCGTCAAAATCTTACTTTACTCATGGAACACCGTATCCGTCAAAAATGTTGGTTCCTAGAAAGGACTGGCAGTTTCCGAGTTTTTATCGACGAGTAGGATTTTTGTTAACAACTTGTTCGTGATTAATTGTTGTGTTTTTGGTCCTACAGGTCATGGTACACCGTACCCCCTCTAAAAATTTGCCAAAGATGATAACCTACTTGTTCTTTGCCCTGTGGCAGATATAATGCATACAAATTTATAATATTTACCACTTAAATGATTTTACTTTGGATTCAAATCAAAAGAGTCAGATAAAGTAGGGTATGGTTGATGAACAAGTTGGGATGAAATTCCATCATCGAAAGTTAAGAGGCAAACAACATGTGATGTTCTTTCTGCTGTTTCTTCTAAATATGTCAAGGTTGCATGTCTCTCTACTCAAGCTTTTTAAATGACAGCGTCGCCTAGCCATAAAAATTTTGAAGACTTAAAATAGTATTTTTATCCTTGGTGTCAAAATATATATATATATATATATCCATTTAAAAATAATAGCAAATTAGGAAAAGGAGTTGATGAGATGAAGGCTAAGTAATTGTTTCAATTCCAATAGGTATGAAAGGCAGAACCGCAGCACCGCAAGTTTCTATATTTTGTAAAAGCTTGATTAATTTAATCGGTGTGGGATGCATGAAAACTCATGTCTGCTTCATTTTGTTCATTTATCGGGTTTTAAGCATCATTTCTTAATCAATTAACAATGGGTTTTTCCTAATTTTGTCATTAAACTAATGTCTTAAATGCAACTGAAGTCTGTTCAGAAAAGGACTGATTAAGATTATTCAACTAAAGTTATTATCCATGTTAGGCTTATTGTCTCAAAAGTCCAAATGTTTTTTTGGCTCTTTATATATGCTATGCTGTCATTTTGATCATCGATCCTTACTCTCAACATAACACAGCAGTAAAGTCCAATCACATCAATTAATGTTTTTATAAGTTTTGCATGATATGACTTCACTTCAGAAAAACTGCCGGACTTAGCAGTCATGTTTTGATCTTTATGAGCTGAAATCGGAAGAAATTAACAAAAGAGACTTGAAGAAAGCAGAAGAAAAAACAAATGTACAACTGTGAGCTAATTATGATTTGTGACAGGCAATAAGCCAATAACTTACAAGTATAATTTTCCACTTATGGCGTACATTTCTGATATTTTATGATTGGAACATGTTTTGAGGTTGATGACTGAAATTTATGAAATTCATTCTTTTTTATATATTGATAGTAATAATTAGCTTTTTAAAGAATTTCTCTTACGTTAAAAGCCGCTTATATATATATATATATATATATATGTATATAGATAGATTGTTATATGAAAAATATTTATACCTAAGGTCTCTTTTCATATCCTCTCAATGAGAAGTGCAAATAGCAACTACTTAATTACCATCAGAAATGAAGGATGGATCAAATAAGATCATCTCAAACAAGAAACAAAAATAAAGATAATAAACATGAAATCTCAAAATAAAAATAATAATAAACATGAAATCTCATGCATGCAAAAAAAAAATTAGTCCTCATGATGATCAACAAAACAGAATGTATAGTTCCATGAACAAAATCAGTGAACAAAATCAGGAATTTTTTTTTTTTGTTAAAATAAAATCATGGCCGTTGTTTGCTTGAAACTAATTATTACTGAACTGAAGACTCCGATGATTTTCGCTCTTTAAAAAAGACTAACTTTAATAATCACATAACTCATTGATCAGATCATTATGATTCAAGCATAGAATATCAATCGAATTACGTGTAAAAACTGAAATATTTGTCAAAAATGGTGCTGGTAACGGATGAAAACAAAGGTGACACAAAATAAGAATTCATTTGTCCTTCACAATTTTCATCTGTTATTAACAGATGCTGATTCATTATCATCATTGTTGATTCTCTTACTGCCTTCTTCGACCCACCGTATTAGAGGTGAAGTCAAACTTAATGATAAACCCTTATCCAGAAAGATGGGAGACCAAAGTCTAGAATTATTAAATAATAAT
>JBBYHK010000023.1:3982456-3996124 GCA_038382065.1 Adansonia grandidieri | reverse complement strand
TTTGTTCACGTTTAAGAGTATTTTTATAATTTTATTAGTAATAAAGTGTTAGTGAAATTTAACTTATTCTTTCGAATTCTCTATTTTAATTATCAAAATTAAAAAAAAAATTAACCTATTCAATCTCATTCTTACTGTTTTGATTTTTATTTATATGAAAATTTGTTTTTTTATCTTAAATTGAAAATAAATTTATTGATTCAAAAGTGAGTTGATATTTATGGTATAATGCAAATGATTCACTTGGGTACCTTTAAAAATATTTGTTTCAGATCTAATTAAAATTGATTAGATCCAATTATCAAAATTGCATTTATAATTTTTTAACCAAAAACAATTGTTTAAAAGTTTTAAACTTAAATAATTTAAATTTATTCATTATTTTCCCCTATTCTAATTTTAAGTAAACTAAAATATTAATGAAATTTATAAAATTTATCAACATTGGTTGATTCAAGTGAGTGAGACATTTTTTTTCTTAAACAAGATTTCGAATTCTAGCATTGTGATCCTAGAAAAACAACACTAAAAGAGCCTTATTCCCTCGTGAGCCTTTTCGGCTCAAGCTGTATTAGTTGAAATTCAATGAACTTCTGAACACCAGGGTTTTCACAAAAAAAAAAAAAAAATCTATAAAACTTCATTTCTCTTCCTTTATATATATATATATATATATATATCTGTATGTAGCTTGTATTTATGTATGTATAAAACAAATTGTATGTTTTACCTATTATGCAGTGACCCAACACTGGCAAGGATTGAAAAATATTATAGGGAAACTAACCTGCGCTGAGCACCTAGTGGGTAAAGAGTGATAAGCAGGGATTTAAATTAAGTTACGGAATATAATAAGTATTATCATGCTCAATTATGTTAAATATCGATAATGAAAAAAATTTAACAATTAAAAAGTAATAATTATAACATCAAGGTTATGGCCTTAGAGAAACGACTAATGCTCAGCTGGAGAGTAAATCTAAGCAGAAGCTTTGAACAACTAAGCATTGGCAGGAATTCTTTAGATGGGTCAACTGGTGGATGCAAGGGAGAACGCCCCGGGGATCAAATAGTATAGCCGAAGCTGAATCCAAAATCTATGAAGCTGTTCACGGTGCAGAGCTTGCTGAGTTATGGCCTTAGAGAAACGAATAATGCTCAGCTGGAGAGTAAATCTAAGCAGAAGCTTTGAACAACTAAGCATTGGCAGGAATTCTTTAGATGGGTCAACTGGTGGATGCAAGGGAGAACGCCCCGGGGATCAAATAGTATAGCCGAAGCTGAATCCAAAATCTATGAAGCTGTTCACGGTGCAGAGCTTGCTGAGTCTCGTGTTTAGGATGATTCAAATAACAATTGCAACGCGATGTTGCCGTCACTACTTAACGATTTTGACACCCTCTCTTATTGATATTGCGATCAATATTTAACCACAATTTACTGTGATAACTTTTATTTATGTCTGTAACTATAATAAACATGATGTGATTAAAAATTTGACTGCAACCGCATTTTAAAACCCTCTCTTCCTAGCCTGCTCCAAAGGTAAAAAAAGCATGCTAAGTCACTCCAGGTTCGGGTTATCCAGGGCGTTACTGATGCGATGCGGCCGTGCACATGCATCCTGCAAAAGATGAAATGTTCGGCTGAAAATTTGTAAGTTGATCAATGCCACTATGGGTCATGACTATTCGGTGTGCAGCTGGTGTATGGGACCGTAGACCCTACTTCATTTGGATTTTTTGGAGTTTGAAATACCTCCTGATGTCTCAACCCGTATTGACCTGAAGAGTTAGCTGAGCTTGAAAGGGTTGACATGGACGGGGGGCACGTTGACGACGCTTATACCTTTTGTGCCTGACACTCTTGCCACAGTCATTGCCCTTTGTCTACAGGAGGAAACCGACGTGCTTGGTGGTCTGGAGATGCCGAAGGTGTTGGTCAAGTTCCGGCTATCGAGGACCAAGATAGGGTTCAGGGGGATGAGGGTCCAATATTGGTGATGGCCAAATCTTAAGATCGGGTCAGTTAGGACAGATCTGGGTCGCCCTATATAATTGGATTACCGGGCCTACCCACTACAACACGTTGTGAAAGCCCATGCCCGAAAAACTCAAATCCGAAATCCAAAATCGCAGCAAATGCTAAAATGAACCACAGCGCGAAGAAGAGCAAAGTGTGACAAAGAGAAAGAGAGATGGGGAGGAAGAAGGGAGTACCAGAGTTCGAGGAAACGGGGCCGGATGACTTCGACCCGGCCAATCCCTACAAGGACCCGGTGGCGATGCTGGAAATGAGGGAGCATATAGTTCGAGAGAAATGGATAGACATAGAGAAGGCGAAGATCCTACGAGACAGGGTTAGGTGGTGTTACCGCATCGAAGGAGTCAACCATCTCCAGAAGTGCCGTCACCTCGTTCGCCAGTACCTCGACGCCACCCGCGGCATCGGCTGGGGCAAGGATGGCCGCCACCCCTCCCTCCACGGTCCCCATCTTCTCCTTCTTCTTCTTCTTCTTTTAAGATAAATAAATGAAGCCTTAATTTATTTGTTCTAAGCTCGATTATTGTTACTTTTATTATTTGCTTCTTGTTTCCTGGAGGATTTTAAAAGAGATTGATATTTTCGAGTAAGACAATCTACAATTTTACTTTTTTAAGTAAATTTACCTGTATTGCTATTTTTTCAATTAAATCTATATTTTCATAGCAATTTTTTTTGGGTATAAGTAACGAAAATGTTGAGTGATGAACTGTTTTTCATAGATGTTTTGGGAATGACTGGCTGAACTGTATTAATTTTTTTTTGATGATTTGGGATTTTAGGTCCAAAGGTTGAGGAGGTTGAGTCAGAATGAGTTAGTGCACTCGGTTATGAAAGGTAATCTGAGACCTTAATTTGTTCTTTACACTATCTATTGTACAATCTGTTTTACTGTTATTGATTCGATGAAATTATTTCTTGTTTTTTTGTTGTTGTTTGTGGAACTCTTTGGTTGAATTTTAGAATCTGTTCAAAAAAAAGGTATAAAACAATTTAATTGAATCTGGTGGCCATAATAATGTCTTTGATATGAAATTATGGATAACTTGCGGAAGTCGATTTGCTGGCCGAGCATATGAGGTTATAAAGCAGAAGTGGCTAACAAAAAGAATAGTTGTTTGCATGTTTCTGAGTTATGCTTGTGGGAGTTGGGAACATTGTTATGTCTTTGGATGTACAGTAATAAGGAAAGAACTGCAACTGGCTTACTGGGAAAAGCTACATAATTTGTAGATTTATTGATAAGTTTGCTCTTGTAATATGTGTATTCAGACTGAACCTTTGAAAGAGATTAAGGGTTCTTTTCAGCATGAGGTTACTAAAGCTACAGAGCTGTTCACTCGTTTTACACATAATATCTTATGAGATTTATTTAATTATATATTTTTGGGTAGTTTGGATAGGGGATTCAGGATTTGGGCAATGATCTTTCATAATTTGTTGGGTGCGAGGTTAACCTTTTATGATCTTGCAACAGGAGAAACATTATTAAGCCTAAGAATATAAGGTCAGCGAATCATATAAGCTTAAGAAGCCTGCAGTTTTCTTTTATTGCCTTTCAAAGTGAGCTCCTGCTTATGTATGGTCTTTGCGGCCTGCGGGAACGTCACATGGGTATTGTGGACAAAAAAATGTGAATTTTTTCTGCTCTGATATGCCGGGATTCGTATCCGAGGCATGTTATGACAGGCATAATAAGTAATAACTGTGCCATCAACTTGGAATTGTTTAAATTAACTAAGCAATGGTGATTGCATTAGGAGCAGAAAATATATTAAGCACATATTAGTGAATTCATGAATCACTTTCAGGAAAGTTATGGCTGAGTGGTGCATA
Source organism: Adansonia grandidieri (assembly GCA_038382065.1). Taxonomy (NCBI): domain Eukaryota; kingdom Viridiplantae; phylum Streptophyta; class Magnoliopsida; order Malvales; family Malvaceae; genus Adansonia; species Adansonia grandidieri. The sequence goes on along the minus strand of JBBYHK010000023.1, from coordinate 3,992,245 downwards.
GACACTGTCTCATTGCTGTACGTTTTGTGTTATGTTTGGAAGAAATTATTTGGCCTCATGTTTCGTTTACCGGAAAATTTTCTGTCAAAAAAAGTCAGAAAATGCAGAAGTCATTTTCTAGAAGTCAATTTCTGTGAAGTAAACAGGGCCTAAGAGATCATCTTGTGTCAATGAAAGGAGTACTAGACAATTATCCTACATATTTGATTGTATATCTTCCTGAATTCTGTGTAAGTTTGCTTTTAGATTAATTTTCTTTCCTCGATAATGATTAACTAAGATCCTTCTGGAACATAAACTATAAGAAGAACTAAGAAGGGAAACTGTAAAAAGTAAAAAATAAAAAAAAAAACACACACGCACCCCCTTACCTTTTGTAGATGTTGTTGTATGTACAGTTTCATCTCCCTTGAACATTTTAAAATTTAATGCATATACCCTTTTTTTTGGTGCCTCTGTTCTCATTGCTATAACTTACAGAAGCTTGATGATTATAACCAACATTCAGGATGGTTTATGGAGTCTATGCCAAGTGACAAACATCTGGTTCTGTTTTTATCTGTTATTCTAGTTTCAAATATTCTCTTTAATTATATCCTTCAAATTCAGCTTCGTAATAAGATACCTATATTGCAAAAGTAATTAGCTTCATAACAAAAACGAAGAACAGTTTTTCATTTTTAGCTTCATGTGGTGGTATCATTACATTTTTGTGCCTTTCCTATATCATCATGAATGAGAATTTTTTTTTTTCTCCCTCCTTTTACTTTTCTGAATATATCCGGTCTGTACAGTCTTCGTTATCTATTTTCTTCAATAAGGCCACTGAGTTGTGTATTTCTTATCTTATGGCTGTCTTCAAAATTATTTGAATCAATCTTTGTGCATGTGAATATGGACTTCTACATCGTGCATGGCACAAGGTGTAAAAATTTCCGTTGTATGTTAGCCAGTGGGCTGTCTTGAAAGTTGGACCGGTTCAACCGGGACTTGGTCTGGCACGTTTGATATGTGTATATTAAACTGAATTTTTGCCGAACCAATAGAAAACCGGTTTTATATATATATTTTTATCTTTTAGTTTTATATTAAAGAGTGTACCATTAAACCAAATATATATTTTTATTCATTATTTATTATACTTGTTTCTTATTTAGTATTAAATGATTTATTTTAATTTTTAATAACTGAGAATCAGAGGTCTAATTGTTGCAACTTACGATCCCATTTTTTAAACATTGATGTTAGCTACAAGAACCTGGAAGAAATAGAATTAAGATTATGCTCTCGGTTATATTGCAGGTATCTAAATTTGGCCAGCAAAGGAATGTGCATTTTAGGTATTTGAATAACTGTTTGTTATTACTCTTGTTTGCGTTGTAAGATTGATATAACAGACAAGAACAGAATCTCCTTTTCATTTTCTTTTCTCCATTGTATTAGTCTTTTATTTTGCTTTTTGGTTTTCCTTGTTCGCAACCGAAATGTTGCCATTACCCGGGCGAGTTTATGTATAACAGTACATCAGATAATGAAATAAATTTTTTGGACATTTCATGCTTGAAATTTATGACCTTTATTGATAAGGGATTCTTAGTTTTCTTTCCCAATTTTATTTGCTGATGTGAAGTACAAAAACTACGTCCTGTTCTGCTATTTCTAGCTTTGGAGGGTGACTCCTAGATTCTCAATTAATGTAATCCTACTATGGCTTACGAGTAGTAGGCTTATCAAATACCGTACTTGTATCAACGGTACCTATCGGTGCATATCAATTTGCCAAAAAAAATTGTTTCAGTGCTAATATTATACTGTTTTGGTTTTTTTCTGCCAATCTCTAAGGTTGGCAAAATAATTCAAACTCATTAGGTTTCAATGCAACCTAACCTCATGAGAGCGGATTTTCTTGAAAATTAAGTTTCGGGTGAAGTGAATGGATTTTTTATTAAAAGTTTCAAGTTTAAAGCAAAGGTTGTTTTAGAGAAAAACCACCACCTCAACTTAGGATATTAATTAAAATTCTCGTTTTCTAATTTTATAACTATTTTTATATATTTTTGTTATGACTTTTTAATTTTTGTAAGATTTTGTCGATTTTTTTTTAAAAAAAATTAATATAATATGAAACATATAAGATAAAGATTCAGATTGAGGCAAATCGGAGTTGGGGGAGCCTTTGACCTAAAGGAAAAAACCGCTCGCTCGCTGCCAACCTTGGTTTTCTCGCGGTACCTTTCTCATCGCGAATAGCTCTACTGCCAGTTGCTTGGTCAGCCCATTGCTGCATTCCCCAAAAACCTCTAGGCAAAGATAAAATACGGAAGGAACAGAATGCGCGAAAAGAAGAATGAATGCCCTTTTAATCCCAAAAAAGAAAAAAGCAGAGCAACAAATGAGCAACTAATAAAGGAAGATAATGTAGTCGATACGGGCAGGAACCACATACGGATCAGCCCTTTCTTCTTGTATTAATTATCTTATCATTTCCGAAAGAACTCACGTGGGATTCTCCCTGGTGGATGAAAGCCCATTCTTTTGATAAAACAAGTGGGGGGGGTGGGAAGGCAAATTATAACAGAATAAAAAATTATGGGCTACGGCTAATCAAAAAGTAGGTGTAAAATTTTGGTTGAAAAGATAAAACAGGCGGCATTTTCTCATGCAACATGGTCACATCCTTGCAAATGTTGATTTCACAAAGAGATGACAAAGCAAAAAGGAGTCAGAAAGGGAAACCAAAAACCAAAGGGAAGATCACTCAGAAGCAGAAGGAAGAAACAAAATTGATAATTCATGGATCCTATCATATTTATATATTTTTTTATATTATAATTATATTTAAAATATTTTAATTTTATATTTGAATTTTGATACGTTAATAATTTATATCATATAGATTTTAAGACATGTATTCGTGTTATATTATATTTTAATTTTTTTATATATACTATATTCATATAATTAAATCTAATATTACGAATAAAAAACCAACGGCCAACCATGCCTTCCTTTACTAGCGGACAGTCTCCCTTGCTCAAAAACATCCAAAATTTATTGTATGGATATCTGGATTCTCGATTTGCTTCTTGACTTTTTTTTGGGGGGTTTTATTTTATTTAGCAGTACTTTCAACAATGAAAAATATGAGAACTTTAATACTGTATAGAAATTAAAAAAATTTTCAGTGTAAGAAAGATGAAGAGCAATGATAATTTTCTTTTCTTTTCTTTTTTAATATAGGTTTCTAAATGCCAAGGGCAATCATGATGCTAATTAGAATCGGATTAATATATTTATACATAATTAAACTCATTTTATTAAAAAAATTCCCTGAGAAATATTGAGACTAATTATTTTTTTATTACTACGATAAGGTAACATTTAAGAGATGTGATTTAGTTGTTTTTATGGTATTTTGTTTATTTATATTTTATTTGTGTTATTTTATGTGTTATAATCGAGTTTAAAATATTATATATTTTTATGTAATTTTGACCCGTTAATAATCCGTGCTACATAAATTTTAATATATTTATATATTCGTATTATATTTATATTATTTTTTATATTATATGTCTTGTTTGATTGTTTTATACCCATAGCATAAGGCAACCTTGCGTATAATGGTCAAAGTTTGAATAAATAAACCACACTAGACAAAACTTTTGAGCATGATTTAAGGCAAATTAGCTTGAGTTTCAAAAGAAAACAGAAAAACGTTACGTTTGTAAATTAAAGCAATTAATTAAATTTATTTTCTTTAAAAGAAAATTACTTTTTTGTGTGGATGAAGAAATACTTTGCATGATGATGCAGACAAGTCCAACTCATGCAATAATTTATTGTTAATTAATTTTAGAATGGGACGTACATATACCACTCATATTAAATATGATTATATAATATAACATAAAAATAATTAAAATATGATATAAATATATAAATATTTTAAGATTTATATAATATTAATTATTAATATATTAAAATTTATATAAAAATAAAATATTTTAAATATGATTATAATATAACGAAACATATATATATATATGAAATTATTAAATTTAGATGTGAATATGATTCCTTCAAAGTGAAGGAAAAATCATGGGAAAACAAAAGTGTGAATGCAGGAAGTTGTGGGTCGTCATCTTAAATCGTTTTAAATACTTCTGCATCTGGCCATCCATGAGGTTTCCATTTTGGAAAGAAACTTTCTAATGAAAGATAGTGTGAAGAAATAGATGGTTCCCAATTTTCCAATAGAGAGGGGTCCAATTCTCATCACCAGAAAATCTGTATTCAAATTTGTAGCTAACTAGAAAAAGTTTCGATCTTTTTAATTTTTGATGGGGAGTTTTTCCAACTTGAATATCACGTCTTTACATAAATCCACCATTAATAATAATAATTAGAAAGTACAATGATTTAAGAAGAACATAACATTAATTATTATTAGAGTTTTAACGATGGGCGTTTTTAAAACATTCTTTAAAGTTAAATAATATGTTATTTATAATAATAAGAATAATGTTATATTATATTAAATGTAATAGTTGATAATTAAATTTATTATTTTAATATATTAAGTGAAAATATTATTATATATAGTAATTTTAAAATTAATTTTTAAGAGATGCATTAATAAAATACTTATTATTGTTGTTATTAAAAAAATATTAATCAATATTTAATAATGTTAATTAAAATAATATATTTTTAAGTAAAATTAATACATTATTTTTGAATTAAATAAAAATTATGTGTAAAATATAATTGATGACTATAAACGTTTAAAATCATCATCATCATCATCATTATTATTATTATTATTATTATTATTATTATTACGGGATGAATCTTTGGTACAAGAGATTTAGTGAGGCAAAGAGGTGCCACATGGAGATATGATAGTGGTCGGGACAAGGAGAAATTGCTGTTAAAACGCAATTAAAGTCATTAGTTTGATTGATACAATGGTGTGATTGGATTGGATGTGATAGGAAACGAAACTAACAACAAAATAATAAACAAGTTAGATGGCATTGGCATTGGCATTGGCATTGGCAGGCGAGGTATGTGTGGTTATTTCCTTTACGTATGGCCAATGGCCTATGGAATGCGCATATGATTTTACAACTACAACGTGCCTCTTCCGTCCCAACAACCAGATGCCTTTCCCTAAATGTTTACGCTTAATTGGATCTTGCTACATATTAGACCTATTTAAAAATTTAATTATTCATTTAAATTTAAAATTTTATTAAGAGTTAATCTTTTGTAAAAAAAAATAATTTAATCTTTTTATTTATGAATATATATGGTTTTAGATATTTATTTATATAATCAAATCGAGTTGAGATAATTTTTTTGTACTAAATTTCAGCTCTGGTTGGGCTTGATAACCATAATGCTTTTTCGTGTTTTTCTTTTTTATTTTTAGATCTTTGTTCGTGTTAGATTTGTTCATGAGCTCATTTATTTGTTTAAGTTTAAAAAATAAAATTCATCAAGAATTGATTTTTTAAAAATAATTTTTATGTATAAATTTAGATGAAATTGGATATTACTTTTACACGATCAAATCAAAGCCGTATAAATTTTTTTGTCAAATTTCAGCTTTGGTTGAGTTTAATAACCATAATATTTGTTAATATAAATTTAAACTCAGCTTGAATCAAGTATATAAACATATCTAATTCATATTATTTACGTAATTTTTTATATACATATTTGAAGTTTTAGTCTTTTAGAAAATAAATTTTGATTATTAAAAGAGTTTCCATCAATGGATAGGCACCATACAAACGATTATTGATGTGGTCATGCCTACTTAATCAATTAATATTACTTCCCATTTTTAGGGTAAATTACAGCAACAGTTTTTATGCTCTAAAATTTTTCGCCTAATTTCCCTTTGACTTTTTTCTTATGTTTATTAAATGTGGTTGACTTCTTTTTCCCAAAGAGTAATTTCAAGAACCTGTGCTTGAAAAAGTTTCTTTCAAGATAAAAACAAGTAGAATGATTAATTTCAATTAATATAAAATTAAATTAAATTTTTATATTAATATAATTTTTATATAATTAATATTTTAACGAATTGATTATTAAATTTAGTAATATAATTTTATTTATTATATGCATAAAAGATCGAATCGAACCGACATGTCAATTATTGCGATTGAGAACACTGATTTTTCAATATATGTTTAATGGTTTAAAAGTTTTTTTACATTGAATATATAGTTAGATATTCTTAATTTGCTCAAAATTCGATGGGCATGATTTACGTGAATAGAATATGACATACCACTATTAGATTAAATAAATACAAATCGTATAAAAAATTACGTAAATGCATAAAATTGATTTAATTTTACATTAATCTAAATAGATTCTCGTTAAGAAGAACATTTATTATATAAAACTAGGGATCAAATTTATTATGTGTTTTCAATGTATGCAATTTTAGTAACATTGTACTTATTAATTTTTATTTGATAAACAAATATAAAAATTTTTATGAAACTACAATACTACAATATTTAGAATTCGTACTAAATATTATTTTTACGATTTAAATTTTAATATTTTTAATCAAATTAAAATTATATATTCTTAAAGTTAATGTTAAATTTGGTCCACCAATTTAAATAAGGTAACAAATTTGGTTTTTATCTAATAATTTCGATTTACGTTTTTGGGGGGTATTTTCATAAATTTTTATTATTTTATTAACATGTAACCCTTTTCGAGAATAGAATAAAACATGCGTTCAAATGTTAAAAAAAAAAATCACAGAATGCTAAGTGAGTTAAGTTATAATTTAACCTAATAATTTTGAATATGATACAAATATGATATCAAAAATAATTAAAATATAATACAAAATGTAACATATTTCTAAAAAATAATATGAGTAAAGTACAAATATATAAATATATCAAAATTTATATAATATAAATTAATAAATTTACATAAAATATATAATACCTCAAATATGAACACAACACAAATAAACAGATTGCCAAGTCTAATTTTAACATATAAGGTCATTTTTTATACACTTTGAATGAAATTTTTTAATTTCATAAGTAAGATTACTTATCAGATGTCTTACTAATTTTTTTTAAAATATTTTTTGAAAAATATGTATTATATTTTTGAAATTTAAAAACTCAATTACTAGAAAAACTCTTTTAACAATATTTTATGTCTACTTTTCAAATAGCATCAAATGTCTTTTGTCAACTCTATATGCTGAGAACAAAATGTTTGTTGGAGTACCAAAACTTCAATTTACGTTTTCATAAATGTATAGCTAAGGGCAACATTGGTATATGATGAGAACAAAATGTTTGTTGGAATACCGAAACTTCAATTTACGTTTTCATAAATGTAAAGCTAAGGGCAACATTGGTATCTACACCCATCCTGCTTAATTGTTATCATCTCATTCACACTCTATCTTTGGTCTATTATTAATTAAAAAATTATTTTATTTAACTTTGATTGATTTTTAAATTTTATAAATGAAATTATGTTTATCCTTTAAATTTTAAAATATATTTAAAAATTAAAAAATATTGATTATATTTTTTTTAATTTTCTTTATAAAATTTAAAAAATTTTACTATTAATTTATAAGAACCGATAAAAAAATAACTTCAATATATTACTATCCATTTATAATTGCCACTCACAAATTAAATAGTAACCAGTCACGTGCTCAAACTATAGTATAATCATTAGAGAATTTTAGGTACATTTCTCTTGTTGTGTCAATCATATGCTCATTTTGAGGTGATATATTTTACCTAGATTTTGGAGATAATGAAAAAAAATAAAAAGGTGAAAATTCAAGAAAAAAATAAAAAGATAAAAAAATAGTGATTTTTTTTTTTAAATGGACTAAAAATAATTTTTTTCCTTTGTTTGATAAAAAAAATCATATTATTTTATCATCATGTTTTTTATGAATTAGAATTAAAAGATAAAATTTAAAAATAATGATTAATCTTCGAAAACATGTACACTTAGGTCATATCTCTCTCATTTTTCTTTTGTTATCCTTATGTTTAGAGCAATTTATTTTTATGAATAAGGACAAAAAATAATCATCTTTCTTATTTTTCTTCTTACCAAGCATATACAATTTAATTTCTTCCGATTTGTTTGTCATTTTTATCCCTTTTTACTTTTTTCGCTATCGATAATGATCATATCAATTGAAATAATACCAATGAATTTTGAGTTAAATCAAAACAATACGAATATCGTATAGTTTCAATTTTGTATCAGTTAGTATGGGAGGTATTAGCCTACACCAATCAATACTAGCCTATATTTACGTGTATTGACTCATGACAGTTTGTACAAGATTTTAATTTTTTCAATATTTTTTAAAATTATTAACCTATTTAATTTTTTTTCTTGATCATTTTTATTCTTTCCGTAACTTCATTTAAATAAATATATTTATTAAACTAGACCATTTAATCTAATTAATCATTATTTGTTATGTATTTTTAATATTTTTATATTTTATTTTGTTTATTTCATGTTTATAAATTTTTATATTAAATATTTATAATTTTGAAACTTATATTTGCAAATAAATACACATATGTACGTTATGTATATATAATAAATATTTTATTAAAGTATTTAAAAATAAATTATATGTAAAATATTTTAAAAAATACTAATACATTTGAAACAATACAAGCATATCATTAAACATATAAATATCACTATGTATTAATATCAAAACAAAAATAATATGTCCACCAATACCTAATGCTTTGCTACCGAGCACATTTTTAGTTTTTTTTTTTTTTATTGTGCATGTCAATTTTTGGTGCTCATTTTTAATGCTATTAATGTATGTTTAAATTATGATTCAACAAAATATCATCCCATTGAAAGAGTTCAATTCAAACCATTCTACTCTTATAATAACACAGAAAAAAAAAAGAAAAAAAATTATTATCTATTCATGGATGGTAATTTTATTACTTAAATTTTTTTAATAATTGTATGGTTCAAATAAATATTCTAATACTTAATTTTTTGAAATTTTGTAATGCCTTTTTATTTAATCATGCATTTATAGAATTCGAAGTTTTACTAGTTGAGACTTGCATATAATTTTATTTAAAAAATGAGCAATTTTAATGAAGGTGAAATCTTTGTAGCTCAAGTTAAAGATTAATACGAAGGCAATGTTTTTTTTTTTTAATTGAAATTAAATGATTAATACTAAATGAAAGAGTAAATTATCATTTCAACTCAACTAAAAATTAATGTTAAATAGGTAAAAGTTTTTTTTCATAGCAAACGTAACGTTAAATAAGTAACAAAATTTGATTTTTATATTTAAAATTATGGTTTGACAATCAAAACAAAAAAGCCAAAAAAAGAGCCTTTGAGATTTAGAAATTAGATTTAGGATGAAATGATTTTATTATCCTCGTATTTTTAAATTTTTATTATTTTAAACTAATTTTTTGACATTTCAACTGCTTGAAACACTTTTTCACAGCAATTCTAAACATTTAAAAGTTTTAGACCACATTTTTTTCATTACATTTTTTTTTTCAATTTAATCTTTCTCTACCCAAGCTTTTTTTTCTGGCAACAATGTTAAACTAAGCTTAAGAACAAAACAAAAATCTTAATGGGTAAGTTTGTAGTATATTATAATTGGATCTTAAAATTTGTTATTACATTTTTGAGATTAAGAAAAATTTTATGGCTATATTTTAATTTAATATTGAATGTTATTATTTT
>JBBYHK010000023.1:3959822-3980886 GCA_038382065.1 Adansonia grandidieri | reverse complement strand
TTCGTAAACCAGATCAGTTCCTAAGGTTTTCGACCATCCTGAATGCTTTCAAGATCAAGTTTTCAAACTCAAGCTCTTATCTTCTATGCCATCTTGAGTTTGAAGGGGGATGTTAAGACAATAAATTAGTCAACTTATTTAGCATAATTTTAGTATGTCAATTAGTAATTGATTTCTATTCCCTTATTTAGTTTAGCTCCTTATATATAAATATCCACTTGTACTAATACTTTTACAGCATAAGAAATATAAGAAACTCTTTCTCTTCTCTTCCCACTTTTTCTTCTCGTCCACCAATCTAAGATTTCAACATTACTGTTGACAGAAAGCCATGAGGATCCGAAAATGTTGTGGTTGGTTCCAATGCCATTCAATTGCGGGAAGACTCAACCGATGAGCCCTCGATAAAACGTCAGCAAGGGGAAACAAATGCAAAGAAAGAAGTATAAAGGTTTTAGTCATTCACCGGAAGAAGTTACAGGTTTATACAATATCACAGTTTTTCGAATTTGATGCTAATTAATTCATTACTATTGGACCGTTTATGCTGTTGTTTCTACAATGCGAGTAATTTTTAATCTTTTGCTTTGAGCTTCAAATATTAGTGCTTTTCCTTTAAATTATTTTGTCATTGCATGTGTAAATCTTAATGTTGCTCAAAATCATTCTAAATTTGAAATTTTATACATTTATTTAAAACCCTTTTTTTCAAAAAGTTTAAAAATTCAGTAATTGACATGAGAATATACAGTGTTTAGTTACCTCAAAAAAAAATTATAAAAAATGTTATGCATCAGAAAAACTGAAAGAAAATATAGGTAATATTTGGTATGAGATGATCACTCCAAAATCATAGTGATTTATACTCCTTTTGTCCCAATAAAATTGTCACATTTTTACTTTTGTTTATCCATTTTGTTTCATTTTAACCTTTTATTGTTTTACATTTATTATTTATAAAAATTTGAAAAAAAATATATTAAAAACTTTAAATGAAGTAGATTTTAAATATATGTTTTGTAAAATTTAATCAATTAAAGTAATTAAAATAATAGAGGTCAAAGCTTTAAAATTTTATTAAAAAAGTCAACCATGAAAATTAATTGAGACAGAGGGAGTACAAGGTAAATAGATTGTTATGTTTGATAAATACGCAATGATCCTATATGCACAGTAATCATATTATTATCTTAGAGGGTAATGTAATTTCCATTTAAAAATGTGACAATTTTTTATCACTAAAGTGAAATGATAGGTAAAATCAACCATAGGTAATATTACTCATTTAATATGTGTTAAAAACTTAATTTTCCTTAAAATTATATTTATTTTATATTATAAATTTTTATATTTTCAAACTAATACTCCTTTTAACACAATAAATAAATTTAGTGCTAATTTCTTTTAATTTTGTAAATGATAATTATATATATATATATAGAGAGAGAGAGGGAGAGAGAGAATAAACCTTTCGATTTCTTTACTCATGATTTTAATAAATATGCTTGTTATTGTCTAATTCAATTTTTTTTACATAATTTATATGGTGTATTAGTTCAGTTATCAATAAAGATATTTGTTAATTTTATAATTTAATTATACTTAAGTATGAAGTAAATAAAAGATTATTAATATTTTTAAATTAATATTTTCTAATAACTTTGAAATCATTATTATGTTTAACTATTACAATATGTATCGTTGTTTTGATATTTTCAAATATAATATTTAATTTTTAGTAATATTAAATTTAATAATCTTTAATTTTCAAAAACTAATAATTATTAACCAAATAAAAAAAATTAAAAATCACGATAATAAAATTAATTTATTAATAAAATCACTAAATGACTATGAAGATATTAAAATAAACCAAACGATCTCACAAGGAATTAGTTTAATAATAATTTGAGAAAGACAAGATAAGAAAATATTTGTGAAACATGGACACGAGCAACGCCTCGACTTTGTACTTGTGTCGTGCCGGTGACATGTCGGAATATGTATAGGACACGTCAAGATAAGGCAAAAAAATAATTTGATTGGACACGATCCTGACACGATCGAAGCACGTGGGGACACGTACGAGGAAAGAGCCAAAAGTGGCGGAAGAGGTGGCAGCCGTTTGGTGCAAGATGAACTTTGGAACTTTTTAACCGATGAAAAGGAAGAACAAGGAAAAAATAGAAACATATCAAAATTTCAAGCGATTTAGAGCGGCGGAGGAAGATTTTTCTTTTCGATGTAGGAAGAAAAGAAGAGGAGATCGAAAGGAATGATCTGAGAAATTCTAGTAAAATTCCATCGTCGGCGAGCAGTGGCCAGCGACAGTGAATTGCGGATCGATGGTGGTTTCTGATCTGGTGAAGTTTGAGAGTGATGGAGACAGAGGAGCAAATGGGGAAAAAAATGAAGGCGGAAACAAATAAGAGAAAAAAAAAAAAAAAAAAGAAAAGTTAGGGGTGCTTTTTAATCTAATTGGGCTTCAAATCTTTAAACCCATATTATATGTTATATTGGGTTTAATAAATAAATAGTATAATTTAAGCCCAATAAATATGATTTTTTTTTTAGGCTTATTGTATTTTGGACTCCAAAATGTGTAATTCATGTAAATTAATGAACGTATTTAAATCTTAAATAATTTTATAATGTATTAATACTCACAATTATGTTGATTTTTTAGATCAAAATATTTTTTATTGTATCTGTCTTAGTTTTTTTTTTTAAAATTATAGTGTTCTCATATCTATGTTATATCATACCGAGCTTCATAGCAGTACATAATTTGAGCTGAAAATCAATTTTTTAAAACTTTTATTTGATGTTTAAATCTGGCATTTACTTAAAATTCTATATGCCAACAATGTTTGTTATGGTGTTAACCAGACACGCATCAATGATGGGCATTGAGTTTTGGGATAAAATCATGGTCCAATTGGTTACAAATTTTGGGTATTTTCTATAATTAATCTCTACCATTATTACTGTTTTTAATCTCATCTTTTACCTGCATGAACCCATAAGCTGGACAGATAGTATCTGCTTTGAATAATGGCATTGCCTTCTTGGGCTGAAGAGCTCACTGGACGTTGAGCGTTCCAGAAGTGGCCCCTCCACGCTGCTACTTTCTTCTCCAGCTTCTATCACCAAAGCATCTGTAATGGTTTCTGTTTGTCTCTCGATCTCTACAATATGTTAAAGATATTAAATGACATATATATATATATATTTTTATGTGTTCATATAAATTTTAATCCAAGAAGTGGTTTTTGCAGCAAATTTAGTATGTACCAAATATCAATTTTACACGAAAACTATAAAAATACAAAATTAATTAATCTTGTATTAATGTAAGCAGATCTTTCGTGCGTGTGTGTGTATGTATATATATATGTATCATATGCAGCTAAATTCCTAACAGCTTGTGTCTCCTAAAAACTATTATAGTTATTTGACGCGTATAACTCACTAAATCATTCTGGTTAAATGAAAAGAATTATAAATGGAATAAACACCTCATGAATTTGATCCGAAAGGATATAGAAAAGATTTGGTCTTAAATTTTTCTTTTCTGCTTTAAATGGATTTGGGACTGACAAATTTAAAAGTTATGCCTTCCTGTTTGCAAGAGAATAAGCCTACCACAGAAAAAAGAAAATAAATGGATTTAATAACGATTCTCATTTAATAAATAATAAAATTATCAAAAAGCCAAAAGTAACATAATAGCCACAAACATAAAATAGGGTAATTTTTTTTCTTATTTACAGTTATTTTTATTTTTCATTTTTTCCAATTCTACATTTAAAAAAAAAATCACTTGACGTATAATTATTTTTCAGCCACATCGTAGATGTATCCAAATTTAGTATAGAATTAATGGTCAACAAGCTACAGGCTACAGCTAAATCCGATTACAGAATCGGATTCCAAAACTAAAGAAAGGAACTTCAATAAATTAACTTGCACTTCACTGCAGTGCAGTGCAGTTCAACCATTATTCCATTTCATTTTCTCTATAGTTGAAAAAAAACCCCCTTCTTGGGATTCTTGAGAAAAGACCTCCTACAGGCTTCGTGACAGAAAGGGCAAGTTCCATTTTCCACTACCAACACCTTTCATTGATAATAATCGAATTCCCTTTTTGATCGATTTTTTTTTTATATATTTTCTTTTAACTATCTCCACTCATATTAATTTCCCCTGCAAACATGTATGGGCAGGTCTGCTGCCTGGTAATGAAGAGAAACATTGACTGCCATGGTTGTTGCAGAAAAGTAAGAAGAGCCCTTCTTGATATCCAAGGTCAGATCAATTATTATTATTATTATTATTATTATTATTATTATTGTTGTTGTTGTTGTTGTTGTTCAATCACCATTAATTATCAACCGTTTTGTTTTCATGATCGTTTTGATCTGTTTATGTTATACGCGCTTCTAATAAATGCACATTTAATAGAGAAGAAGCAATGCAAGCTAAGCATTTGTGGAAAATTTAATCCTCAAGACACAGCAATTAAAGTAAGGAAGAAGACAAATCGCTGAGCGGAGATATTGGAAATACAAGAATTTCCAATCATTGACTTCTTGAATCCAACCAAAATCAAATTGCAACATTTACATGACTATTACGTATAGAAATCAAAAGAGTTAGTATCGTATCTGTTAATGTATTATTTTTATTTTGGTATAGATATATCGATATTAATGTGTTTTGATTTATTATTTTGGGTTTATCGAAGTTTTAATATTTTTAATTTATATATATGAAAAATATTTTTAAATATGAAATAAATGAGATTAATTAAATTTTATATATTAAATATTCATTAATTATATATAATGTTCTATAGAAAAACTTCATCAAATATAAAAAAATCAATATCAGTTAAGTAGTAAAGTTGAAATTTTTTAATAATCATTAAATTTATGAGTAATTATGTCTAAGATTCATCAAATTTATGAGCAATTATGTATAATATTCATCAGATTTAATATCAGTGTTGGTTTACCATTTTTTTTACAAGCTTATATTATGTACCAGTCGGTACAGTTATTTTTAACCGGTATTTACCGGTACAGTCGGTACAGACTAAAACGAAATTAACTATCATCGATACTATTATATATCGAAATCAGTACATATCGACCAATACGATCAATACCGATACGGTACTAACAACACCGATAAAAATTGTAACATAAATGACTTTTGGTAGCGACCGCATCAAGTGAGAATACATATGCAACAATCTGATGTGTTTTTTTTTTTTTTTCCCAGAAGTAAGAAAAATTAAAGTTAAAAATATTATAGATATATTAAAATCAACAAACTGATGTGTTAATTATATAGCTATAACTTAATTCATTGTCCGGCGGCTGTCTGCTTATTAGCTTGTTCTTTGTTTGCTTTAGTGAGTTTATTCTTTAGTAGATAAGAATAAGGCAGATGTTTTGACATTGCAAACAGTTTAGGCCAATATTGAAAGCTTCCCAGCGTTTTTTTTTTTTAATTTTTTATTTTTAATTTTGGTTTGGTGGAGGGAGGCTGCTCAATTTGAGGTAGAAGTAACTCCAGATACCTGCACTGTATGGAAAAAAAAAAAAAAAAAAGTCCGTCTGTTAAAATTTTGAGTAATTTAGTCATGTATTCTTAAATCAAAAGCAGATAAAGATAATAGTTAATGCAATCACTTCAATTGCAATAAGAACTGACATAGCAATACTTGACATTGGCCTATGATAAGTGATGACATGGCGATGATATGATAATTCTATACATAGTGAGAAGTAAAAATTTCACAAGTGGTGTCAATAAATGATATGCATCTTTTAAAATATATTTAAAAAAATAAATAAAACACATATCATTCAATTAATATTATTTATAAAATTTTTATATTTTATTATCAATATATAAAATAATTATTCTTTTTAGATAAATAATACCTATATTTTTAACACAAAAAATTCAAAAAGATATTTACGTTACAGATGACAATCATGGCACACATCAGTCATAGGTTTTATGATCTAGTAGATACTTTGAACCATATTTTTTATCGTCGGTGAATGCTGATGTTTTTCTGCTTATTGTCAAATGGTTTTGAGTGATGACCGAAAAGGTGATACTAATAATAATCAAGTTTTTTTTTTTCAACTATTAATAAACAAAGTTGTAATGAGAAACTAAAGGTTTTTTTTATCAGATTTAGATATCAATTTAGTATGCTATTTTATTTAAATGGATGTCCTTAGTGCAACTCATTAATTTGCTGATCTTAAAATCGAGTCTTATCCAATTATTTCCCGACCATAATTAAACCTTACATCTTAAACATTAAATAAGAAAAAAAAAACAACTCAACTTTTTCCGTTTTAGCATTTGACTGGGTGACAGGTTTTCGTTGGCATATTCTAAAAATAAATCAATAAAAAAAAAATTGTGATGCTATTCCCTTTTATGCATACAATGAAGGTGATTTGATGACTGTTCAGTAGTTAAGGATTGCATATTTTATTTATGGCCTTGAAGAGATATTATAATGTGCAACATCTCAAGCTTTGTCCAGTGATTATGGCCTTCTTTCGACGGTTCAAGGGTTGAATGCTCCCATACAGCATTACCTGAGAAAAATTTAAAAAGGGCAGGTGTCTAAACTTAGAATATATACAGATATAAATATATATATGTATAGTTGTCCCTGTATTATATAATACAAATGCAGGAAACTATCCTTCAAAGAAAGGGAGGTTATTAGATCTTCTTGGCCTGGCACAATCCAATTGTGTTCCCCCAATCGTCGGTTTCACATTGTTATAGACAATCAGTTGCCCTTGCAGCGAATGTCTGCAAAGGTCGAAACGAAAGTAGAAAAGTAAAAACAACAGGAAAATTAAAATGAAACAAGCAAAAGGAAAATACTAACGAGGACTGGGATTATTCGAAGATATAACAAACGGTATAGAAAATGCATTTCCAAATGAAATTACAAGTTCCCCACGCAAACCATCAAGGAGAATGCAACAAAAAAGGATCACCTACATTTGTCTGATTGAGCAACTGAGAAATCTTAGCTCTATCATTGGGTGGTTGAAATAGATATTTGACAGATTAAATTAAAATAAGAGCCAACCAGGATAAAAAATTGAGTATGTTACCAGGCATTGGATTTCTAAGACTAGGCTAGGATCTGATGAAATCAAAAACTGAAACCTTCTTAACGGGAACCAGGGAGCAAAAGAACATGTGGAATAAAATTTTGGTGTTCCAAGTAAACATCATCTTACCTTCAAGTATTATTGTGGATCCATCGTGTACTTTGCTTCCATCCAGGATGCCTAAGCAGACATTACCTTTATTCTGCAAAACACGAGATGACGTCATAATGGGCTTCCGGTGTACATTGGAACTATCTTGTGTGAAAAGAAACTAGGACGGGTGTAAATGGTAGTTGGGAAGTCCTTACTCTAATGATCAAGTAGCCTTCAGGAGGAATATGAAAACTCTTGTGAAATAATCCACCATGTGTTCCCAAATTGAAGGGTTAAGTCTTGAAGAAATGCTTAATATCCATGATAGAACTGCATCCACAGAGATGCAACTTTTAGGAGATGGTCGACTGCTTTAAAGTAAGGACGCATCACAAAAGGGTATCTGCTATCATATGTTAATGAAATAACTGATTGTCATTAAACTCATGCAATTAATACATTGATCAAGCCAGTATAAGAGTTTTGATTAGGATATCTGTATTTATATAATCTAACAAAGCTGCTTAGAGAATAAGGTTCAGACCCACAGAGAGCAAATTATATTTCTTCTGCACCTATTGCATACTATAGAATGAAACACAAAGGAAAGCATGTTTAAAATTGGAAAATATTGTGCCAAAAATACAAAACCTCCTGCATCCCCTTTGTCGCATGGTAACTAAACAAGGAAATGAATATTATGAGAAAGTTAGGTGTCAAATTTTTTGTTTGGGTGTACGACGTCATTTAAGTGGTTGTAATAAAATTATAAAACAGGAAGTTGTAAGTAAAATATATTAAGTTTTAGTAGCAGACAGTTTAGTAGGAATATTTTTAAAGGGAAACGTGGGAAAAATTATGAGTGACAAAAAATGGGCAGGGGGTTCACATAAAAAGGATGCCATTCAAATACAATATCAACTGCTCTTAGTCCAAGGAGGGTAATCGACCCTAGCTAGCTGCTGAAAGGAGAATTTCTTGAATCAACCAAACGAAAAGTTGGAAATTGTAAAGAGAGCTTACTCTACGAGCGAAGTGATAGGATTATTTATCATTGCCCCCAAAAACGAACATTAACTGATTATATTTCCTGTTTTTAAGTCAGAAAACTTTAGCAAAAGACTTTAAAGTTTTAACCCAAATTCAAATGAATAAAATACTGAAATAACACTATGTACATGTAAAGAGACACAAAATTTTGTGCAAATAAATTAATATCAAAACTAAAATGATCCATCTTTATAGTAATGACTAGAGGCATTAAAAGGGCAGTGCATGGAGATTTACACAAAGTTAGGATCATCTTCAAAGGTGATAATGATAACTCAATAGAGTTATCTATTCTCGTTATGTGGATAGTTAAGTTTTAGAGTTTTTAATTAAATTTTATTTATTTTTAAGTTATTTTTAAATTAGCTTTATTTATCTTTTTTTATGTTAAATTACTTAGTTATTTAAATACTTTTCATATTCTTGTAAGCTCAAAGTCTCAAAGAGTTTTCACAGTACAATAACTCAATCTAGAAGTAAAGTAAACCTAGTTTGGTAGCTTCCAAAAATAAATTGTTCAAGCTACTTACCATGTCCACGGTTTTGGCTATATATATAACTTTTAGGATTAGAATTAAATATGATAGATATACTTTATAATTATTAATTTTTTTCTAGTTTTCTAAAGAAGAAAGTAGCCATCAAGATTTTGCAACCGAAGAACAGATTAAAGAAGCTTGAAGACCAAGACTTAACTACTATTAGTTTTCTATTTCCCTTAATCATTTTATCTCTATTGTAATATTTGTGATGGTGAAACTCTAGTGTTTTGTGTTTTATTTAATCAATATGAACTGAATATATTTTTATAAAGTTGTAGTAGAACTCAACATAACATGTAGTTTGGATTAGTGAACCTCTTGTCTTGATTTAAAAGTTAGAATCTCATCATTAAATAAGGATCTCATCATAAGTTTAGAATATCTCAACTTAGACTCTAACTAACCATGACTGATGCAAAATAAAAATAAAAATTGATTTAAAGGCAAATGCAAAAAGATTAGAAATAAGTACTAAATGCTAATTACTAATTACTTCTAACTCATATATCAATAAAACACCCTAAACTTAAATAAAAGATTGTCTCAACACACAAAAAACAAAAGTGTAGTTCAAGAATACTTCCCTTGCAAAGGATGTGGTGGTGAGAGAATGTCTATACATCATCATCTTCTTCCTCATCCTTTTCCTCGACAAATTGCTCAATGTTGGGTTGTTATGGTGTTGGTGGCATTTTAGGAAAATTTTTCATGTCAATGCCCATTTGATTTCCAAAGAATTACCATATTTATTCCATTGTCTAGTTGTATTCCACCTGATATGAATGATGTGTAGTGACTTGAGCCATTTGTGTTTTGAGATTTGCAAGGCATTGGTTTACCATGAGTGCTAGTCGAGGGTGGCTTATCTAGGTAGAGCAGATAACACCAACATTGAATGTTTGATCAAGTAATCCTCAGCCGATTCTATTGATTATGGGGTCATCAACGGCTGTCTTAGGATGGAACAATTCCTTTAAGGATCCTCATTGCATATTTATGTTGCTAAAACAAAAATATAATCAAAGAAGGAAACTATAATCCTTCTCTCATTAATTGAGTAGTGTGCATCATGGCTGAGTGGAGAAGCTTACCAATATCAATCGATTTCCTGGTAAGAATGGAATAAAACAAGATTGCCTTACTTTTGGTGATGTCATTGATGTCCTTACTTGGAAATAAGTTTGCCACTGTGAAATACAACCAAATATTATCATTATGATGCAATGTATTAGATTTGAAAGAAATTGGTTTCCTCTTTAACGTTTTCCATTTTGTACCAACCTTATAAAATAATATTTCACCTTTTTCGTATTGACACTTTCATCTAAACACTAAGAATACTCATTATTCTTAATGTTAGGTGTATTATAAAACTCATTAACGGTTTTGCTATCAATCGGTGCCCACTGCCTATGGATAAAAACTTTATTACCTATTTATTCATAAGCATTGGCATAAGATTTTCAAATCATAGGTAATACAACAAATTTCAAAGGTGCAAAATTTTGGCCACTTCCTAATGGCTATGATATGCCTAATGTCCAAATATTTTTTAGGAGTTAAATTGAAACCTCTCTCTAAAAATGGGATTTTTAAGTCAAGTAATTGAGTAAATCTTTGAAAAGCATTAGTGGATACATACTTATATTGGTCAAAGTATCATTTTGGTCGTGTTGGTGCCATTGACTCTTAATTATCTAACTACCACAATGAGTGAACCTAAAGAACTGCCAATTTTACACGCCATAACGTATTCAATTAATGAGCCATAATTCAACACCAAAGCAACACTTTAACTCACAATAAAAGAATACTTTGTATGCACAAATCAACTTTGCAACTTTCAATAATCTGAATATCAAAATGGATTCCTAATAATCAACCAATACTCACTACTAAAAGAAACCCATTCTCCAAATATTCTTAATCACCAAAATAAAAAATGGATAATATCAAAATAGCTCATAAGTAATTAAAATAAGGATTACCCAAATGAGAATTGTTTAGTAAAAACTTGAAGAGATAAAACCTAATAGATGAAAGAGAACCCAATAGATAAGTTAATGTTGTGGATAGTGATTTTTTACCGTGAATGAGTGTTTATGAAGGAAGAAAGTGTTTTAGGGAGAGGTAATGGTGGGGTGGCTAAAGTGTTCAAAGGAAGTTTGTGTTTGATCGTTTAAAACCCTAAAAAAAAGTTTTAAAAGAGTTAAGTTTGACTCGGCATTGTAACACTGAGTCTCGAATTATTTAGGGTGCTTCAGGGCCACAAACAAATTTTCATCAAAATTTTTAATCGTAGTCAAATTTAAGAGTAATTATATTTAATATTCATCAAATTTAAGAATAATTATATTCAATATTCATCAAATTTAATATCAATATCAATCTAATTTTTTTACAAGCTTATGTTATGCATCGACCAGTATAGTTATTTTTTATTGATACGACCGAAACAAGCCGGTACTTACAAGTAGAGGTTGGTACCAAAGGTTTCTAGTATCACTTTAATTAAAAATTGGTATGATTGATACTGATACAACACCGACCACCATGATTATTATACTGTTTTTGTATATATTAAATATATCATATTATAATATTATGTTCAAATTTGTCTAGGCTATATATAATTTTTATCATAGTCTAGGTTACACATTATTCATTCATTTTGGACAACCGATTATATGCAATTGATATCAAAACATTCATAAATGCTACAAATAACACGCACTATGCTAAGGATTTTTTTCACTCTAATAATTGAATTAAAATGTTTGAAACTAATAAAATGTCTATATTATAATATTACAAATATATTTATTCTTTGTATGATATAAATCACATAATATATATTAATAAATATATTTATTCTTCATATAATATATGACATAACATACCAAAAGCGAATATGATAGTCAAACTTGGCATTATTAAATTTCTTTTTCTTTTTTATTCCTTGTATTAGAATAGAACTTAATTCTCAAATCAAATCACTCATCCAACTTAAATGATCATTACAAAATGATCACTTGGTTGCTGTCAACTTATTTTGGCTAAGTGAAATTGGTTATCTACTTAAGTTAGTCTTTTGAGAGTTGCAAAACCTTTGAAAACAAACTTAGGAGTCCATTTAATAACTAGTAATTTATATGAAAAGGGTTTAGGAGTGAGTTATGCATGGAGTCAAACATGTACTTTTCATGACATCTGTGAGTTGGAACCTATTAACTATGTGTTAACTTAAATGTTGATTATAGTTTTTTTAATTTTTTGATATTTAACTATGATTATGTGTTTGGAAATTATTTACAATTATTATTATTATTATTATTATTATTATTATTATTATTATTATTATGTTTCTAAGTAAGTTGGGTTTTTTTTATTTTGAAAGTCAAATTATTTTTTGCACCACTCCGAAAAACTTAGAGGAATATGAAGGTTTTTATTTTAAGAAAATTGAAAATTCTGACTTATTTATTTAAAGAGAGTATTCATTTGTTTAAACTAATCGATGTTGTGACTTCCATATATTGGAAGCACACCTATAGCATATTTTAACTCGAGACTATTGCTTGGATTTTTTGAAAAATATATGTTATAACCAATATATAGATATTTTTAATTTTTGGCATAATCTAATGGAAATGGCTTTATGAAATTACAAAATAATCCCTTGATTATGGAAAATAATCTAATGGACCTAACATGTATGGACATTACGAAGTGCTTTCTAAATCATGAAAAATAATTTAAATGCATGAAAATTTGTATAATAATTTCTAAGTAATGGAAAATTAACTTAAATATGTTCAAAATGTATGAAATTCTAGCATGATTAAATTGCATAAAATTCCCTAAGTCATTGAAAATAACTAAAATGACACTCAAATGCATGAAATGACATAAAAGTGCCCAAATTATGGCAAACGACTAAAATGACCACAAAATGCATGTAAATTACAAAACTGTCCCTAATAGTTTCTAATACATCTAAATGCAATCCTAAACATCACTTTTCACCGACAAACATACAAGCATGCATAATTAATGATTTTTATTCACAAAATTTTTTACTAACATGAACATATATGGATGCATGATGATACATGGGGATGTTGTCATAAACATAATATTTTATGAAAAATTCATGGTAATATAAATTATTATCATTATTATAATGCATGAAAATGTAATAAAATGCATATCATACTTGATTTTAAGCATAAAATGCCTTATCAACATAAACATTCATAGATACACTACTATAAATAATGATGATGCCATAATCATAATATTTTGATAAAAATGCATAAACATGGAAATAATGATAATAAGGCATAGAAAGGACATAAAATGCATGTATTATAGTTAGGAAAAAAAAACTATGAGAAACATGAATGGTCAAACCAAGGTTAAAATACATGAAAAACTAGATGAAAATCACATGAAAACTAAGAAACTTAGAATAAAACATTTGGAAAATAGAACTTTCTTGATGGAAACTTGATTTTTATTGGACTTTTAACAAAACGTCAAAAAAAAAAAAAAACAAAATATAGCAATTTGAGGTCATAGCTTAATATTAGACCATAACTTGGTTTTTTAAACCTTGACAGAAATCATCACCTAAACATGGCTTAGTATCATCAAACTTTCATCAAAGGAAAGAAAATGTGTAAAATGAATGCAATGAAAGAAAGAAAAATAACCTTGAGTCGAAGCTTCAAGAAAATCCACTCTCTTTTTTCTTTTTTATTCTATTGTTTTTCTCCTCTTTTTTGTTTAATCTTTTTGCTACTAGTTTTTCTCAGCTGAAACTCAAAAGATCACCCACTATGAATGTCCAAGGGGGTTTAAAACCTCACTTGGCTAATCATATCTCATCCTTGTACACTTCTATTAACATCTTGACAATCCACCCAAGCTTGCTTGTAAGCAATCCCTTTACAGTACTAGTTGATCTGATTAAGAGCTGAAATCCTCCAAAATCGGGCATGGTTTCAATTAAGTTTAGTGGATAAACTCTGCTGCATGCCTTCAAGAAGGAGCCCCTATAAATATGACCATATCTTGGTTCTATAAAAGAAAAAGTTTTTAACTCTAACTCAAAATAGCATTTCATTGTATTTCAACCAAACTAAGCTCAAAATAATCAGACAACAATCAAACTAAACAATATTTCATTCTAAGTATAATTAAAACATTAATTTCAGCAATCCAAGCTAATTCAAGCTCTAATTGTGTGAGCTATGTGGGTGGTCTGCAATTCATAAATCTTTTTATTTTATGTGAAAAAGTCAGTGAGAGACCCCTCGCAGCATTAAAAAGTGATCCAAGGCCATTAGAAATATAAGAAAATGTGGGTGAAAAATCTTGTTCTATGGTGAAAAACACCATGTAATGTCAATATATTTGGTGTTTGTATCAATATAACTTTTTCCCATAACCAAAAAACCTAGAAAACTCGACATTGTATTGATAAAAAACACATTGTATCAATATAATATGCAATTGTATCGATACAATATGCCTTATATCGATACGATTGCATTTTTCAAGCCTAGAATGATCAA
Organism: Adansonia grandidieri; assembly: GCA_038382065.1. Classification (NCBI taxonomy): domain Eukaryota; kingdom Viridiplantae; phylum Streptophyta; class Magnoliopsida; order Malvales; family Malvaceae; genus Adansonia; species Adansonia grandidieri. Next base: position 3,966,456 of record JBBYHK010000023.1, on the reverse strand, counting down.
AACCCAATAATGTATCGATACATTAATGAAATGTAATGTATTGGTATGTCTTTATGAATTTTATGAAAATGAGATTTTTTTTAAGAGTTTTCAATTTTCGATTTGGTCCCTAAGTATTCCAAACCTTCCAATTAGGTCCCGGAATGTCAGAAATTGATTAAGGAAGAGAAAGGGTTTGTTTCACCTGGGGTCCCAAATCGAGCTCAGCTTATTTGAAAGGTATCGCAAATAAAATTAGGTGTCTACAATATATTAATATTAAAAAAATATTTTATATAATTAAAAAAATGGGTTTACTTAGTTTGAACTCAAAACTTAAATGTTAGAGCCAAAGCCCAACTCATTTTTTAAAGTAGTTTTATTTTTTTCTCAAGTGTATTTTTTAGGCCTAATTTTTTTGTCCAAGCCAACTCAAATATTGTACAAGCTTTCCAACTTTTGTGATAGCCTAACTTGTGGATGGGTTAGATTGTAACATTTAGTATATTTGATTGGCCTATATAAAATTTTGAGCCTAAATTTTGATTGTATTAGGCTTGAGCAAGCATGTAAAATATTGATACCATGTCTAAGTTTGGTCCTACAAAAAAATATGTATAATATTTTTATAGTTTTACCGATAAAATAAAATGGATTAAAATTTAAAAAATTTTATCCACTAGAATAAAAATGTTAGTAACGGTGGTAAGACATAAAAAATAACTAAATACGATACAAATAAAATATGATAAAAAATTGTACAAATATAATATAAAGACATAAATATTTGAAATCTTTATACAATGATGGCCCCTAATAGGAGACGGGGGCCTCCCCCCCCCCCCCGAAGTTTTAATTTCTTAGTATATAACTTTGTGTTAAATAGATTTAAATAGCATTTTTAAATTAGCATTCTTAATTTTATTAATTTATTTGTGTGACTTTTTTTTTATATTGTAATTTAAGATGATTAAAATCTCACTATGATTCGTCTGTATTGTACTAACTGTTTATAATTTATAAATCCTTAAAATTAGCTTTCTAACCTGCTCGATAAGACTCTGAAATTAAGTACCAAACATGTTTTTTCTCTTGTTTAGCTTACTAAATTTTTTTTCTTTTCATATAATTTTTCATTTTTAACTTTTATCTTAGATTTTTTTCCCTCCTAGTTACCATTCGACATTTTATTAACACAAAGGTTAGATCGAAATCGCTTTAAAAAGATTATTAAAATATCGTAACTTCTAAACTCAAACTTTCGACTTTATTATTTTAATACGATATTTTTTTTTGTTTTAATGAAAAAGATATTTATTTAACAATTGATATATTTATATTTTTAGAAGAAACTCTTCATCAATTTTAAATAATATGATTTATTTGATGTACTATATATAAAATTATTTATATTATTATTATGTTTCTTTATACAATATTTTATGAACTGATAAAAATTATAATTTTGAAATTTTTTTGTTAGTATATTTCTTGCATATATATATTTATATTAATATAATAAGATAAATGAAAAAATTGAGATTTAGTAAAAATTAATTGGCATCAAAAACTTAATATCAAGATTTGCTATTGTCTATGTAACATAATTATGAATACATCGAAATAACAATATAAACATGAATATAATATAAGAAATCATATAAACACAATATGAATATACAGATTACTAAACCTATGTGTGATAAGTTTATTAAAATAAAAAAGCATTTCTTAATAAAATAATATTCTAAACTGAGTCGAGTTTAATGAATTTATGTTTTTATTGAACAAACTCATAAGCTTAATAAGTAGCTTGACTTATAAATAAATCTAATTAAAAAAATCTTATTTATATAATTTTCAATATTCATTTCATCTTATTAATTTTTTGTTATAGTAGTAACAAAATAATATTTTCACCCGCCCTTTCTATTGACTGATTCCTACGTAACGTTTTTGACCGAAGAGAAAAATGAACATAGTTTCAGCCGCCCTCCCCATTCTTCTACTTTTGTTTTGTCTTTTTTTTTTTTTTTTTTTAATGTAAGAAAAACAAAAGGGTAAAATCAGTTTAGGTGAGACTGAAAGTAAAAATATAGAGAGAGAGAAAAAAGTTAAGTTGATGATGGGCAAGAAAAGAGAGAAATGGAGTAGAGAAAAAATGATTTTCTTACCCACTCCAATCGTCTTCTTGGGTGTAAACATTATTTCAACTTTGTGTAGGGTTTCAAAGAATTCAGAAAACAGGCCAAAGGAAAAAATTTTAAAAAATAAAATAAAGGAAAGAATAATGCCAGTGACACATGGATGATCTCTCCCATCTCCAAAATGTTCAAAATTTATTGTAGAGATACATATGAAAATATTATCTTAAATTTTGCAAAGTTTACATGCGATAGATGGGCTTGGCAACCAGATTAGTGCTCCTTGGCAATGAGATGCCAAATTTCTCAGTCATGTCCAGTTCGGTAGACGACATTCCACTTGGCAGCTCCCAATCAAAACAATGCACCAATTGAGCCAGAACAAGTTTAACTGTGGTTAGGCCTAATTTCTTTCCTGGGCATAATCTACGGCCTGCACCAAATGGGATGAGTTGAAAATCATGTCCTTGAAGGTCTATGTTGCTCTCAATGAACCTTTCTGGAATGAATTCTTCAACATTATTGGACCAGGCGTTAGGATCTCGCCCAATTGCCCACACATTTACTAAGATCCTTGACTTTTTTGGTATGTGATAGCCATCAATAACTATGTCCTCCATGGACTCACGAGGAACTAGCAAAGGTGCAACAGGATGAAGCCTAAAAGTTTCCTTCACAACCATGTCCAGGTATGCTAATTTTGGTAAATCAGTTTCCTCCACCATTATCTTTTTCCCAACCACGCTTTCTAACTCTTGTTGGAGACGTAGCATTACCCTTGGATGCCTCATGAGCTCTGCTAATGCCCAATCCATTGTGGTAGTCGAAGTGTCAAATCCACCCACAATTAGATCTAATATTAAAGCTTTGATGGCTTCCCGATCAATTATGTGCACTTGGTCATCATTGGTCATCATTGGTTGATTTAAAACTGTCAGCATCGTACCAACGAAATCCCTTTGCTGCTTTTGATGTCGATGCATATTCAGTTCATGGTCGTCGATGATCTTCTCGAGGGCTTTGTCAAGTGCTTCACCGACTCTCTTTATACGCGGTCTGAGTCCCTACATCGTTAACAATAATCAAGAGCAGTCAGTATTCTTATATTAATTGTAACTTGCATTTGGTTGAAATTTTTGTGAGTAAATTAGAGTACCTATATTACCTGTAGGTCGAAAGCACGGAGAAAAGGTACATAATCTGCAAGATTGAAAGCTCCTGCTAAGCATGTAAGCTCTCGGACAAGCTCCTTGAGATCAAATTCATCATACTTCATATGCCCTAAAATCATTCTCAGAGTTATGTCTTCATTAAGCTCTCCCAACTTTTTACTAAGGTTAACCACTTTCTGTGCTGCAGCATCTTTCTTCAAAGATTCAATGAACAAAGTTACCACCTCCTTCCTCATCGGTGCAAAGGATTCGATTTTCGATGCACTAAAAAATTGCAGATTACAAAGCTTCCTGACACTGCGCCAATATGGTCCATATTCGGTGAATGCTATGCCCTTTCTGCCATATGAAATTACTTCTGGGACTTCAAGTTCTGGCCTGCTTGCAAAAATAGCGTCATGTGTCTTGAGGAACAGCTCAGCGATTCGAGGGGATGAAACCACAACAGTTGGTACAGTGCCCAGCCTCATCGACATCATAGGACCATAAATTTTGGCCAAGTGACAAAGGGATTGGTGTGGAAGCTTGCCTAATATGTGGAGGCTTCCAATGATTGGTAAAGGGCGAGGACCGGGAAGGAGTTTCCACTTTCCTCTGCCATTTTGCCTTGATGAGATGTAAAATAGAATGTAAAAGAATGAGCTGAGAAGTCCAAGGACTTGGAGAAGAGCTGCCGCTGAAGGAGGCATTGGGGAAGAGCTGAGAAAACGTAAAGGATATGCGTCTATCGCTCCAATACGTATATATTATATCTATATTACAACAGTCAAGGCGATAAGGTTGCCAAACAAATTAATATTCGTATATTAAAGTCTGATCGAATATATGAATGTCCACGTCATCTGCGACTCTTAAGATAATTTTAGTGGAATAAAATCATTAAATCCGGTGAATTAGTGAATGTGAATCATCATAATAGCGTTGCTTATCGTCCGTCAATTTAATAATAATAATAAAGAAGACAAAAACAAGTCAGTCCTGTAATCCAGCTGAAACTGAAGAAAAAAAAAATGCTCCCAGCCCTTTCTTTCCTTTCACTTTTTTTACCAAAGCAATAAATCAATGCCGAAAAATGGAAAAAATAAAAAATATATGGAAAATGAATAGGGCAAAGCAATTCTTCGGCCATCAAATTTGATGTAAATGTTGACCAGAAAATATATATATGTATCAATGACATAGGATGCTATATATCTTATACTAGTAGTACTACTAAGTTAAATAAAAAATTGATTAAATTAAGATCATTACACGAGATGAAGCAAAGTAAAAAAGGGGATTGGAAATTGCAAATAAGTAGAAAGAAAGAGTAGCGGAAGAATAAATGAATGTTAATAATGTTATTAATGTGGAAGGCAGTATTTGAACCACCATGAATACAAAGCTGAACCTTACCAAATAAATATTATAAGCAAACCTCGTCTCACCTATATATTGAACATGTGATTCAACGCTCATCTTGTTGAATGAGATATTAATAAATAAATATATATGTACTTGGGGCTCATCCTGACCTGGCTGGGCCTGGTTAGATACACATCCTGACACGACATCAAGACATTTAAAATGGGTAAACAGGTGCTGAGTATCGGACAAACACCAATCTAGCCAGGCATTTATAACGATAAATACCACTCAACTGCTTATCTCATAAATCTTATAAAATTATATTAAAGTTATCCTGATTTTACAATTTGAGGGGTAATTTGGTTAAAAAGAACAAATTGAGGTTAATGGAGATATGACAGAAGATTGAAATAGAGGCATGATTGCCTACATGTGGACCCGATCAGTGCTGAATTTTGATATTTTTATCCAACACTCAAATCTTAATTCAAATTAATTTTTTTTTCTATTAGAATATTAACTATGGTTGTTTTGTTCTTACACCTTTATTTTTTTTGGTAGGATGACTTTTCTCTATTATACTTCTATTTATCTTAAAGAAAGAGAATCTGAAGCAAAAAAAAAACAAAAGAAATTTTTAGTAAGATAAAAATTAATAGAATCATAAACGATTGGGCTAACGAGTATCATTGAAACATTTTTTAAAATTAGGTTAATATATTATTATAATAATATTATATTAAATACAAAAGCTAATAATTTCATTTATCATTTTCAAATATTTTGGATGAAAAGATTATTAAAAGATTATTAGATAATAATTTTAAAAAGTACGAGGGTTAATTGTGACAAAGGTTGATTAATTGGAGGACAATTGTAGCAATGGAGGAAAAAAGGAAAAAAAGAAAAAAAATTGTGTATTTGTGTTATGAGTGTATTTAAGGCATTACATATATTTAAATTTTGTAGGTTGTGGCACATTCATTCATTTATACATTTAAGTCATGTTGATGTTATTTTTTTATGTCACATTAGAAACTACCAAATCTAAATCTAAAATTTTATGTCACATTCGATTGATACAAATTTCGATATATTCATGTGTTCATGTAGTGATAATGTTATTTTTTTCGTGTTATATAGTATTATAACTTAATCATTAGCCATTGAATTCATCTCTTTTATAATAGTTTTATGTCAAAATGTAAAATTTTTACTATTTATGATGAGTAAAAACGAGATCATCTTTATGTCCAATATCAAAATTAGACTTTTATAGGTGTACAACGTCATAGAAATAGCTAGTTTCTTACCCATTGGATCTTTTAATTCTATAATCATTTGTACATTTCCTGCACCTTTAGTTAGTGAGATTAATGATCTATTATAAAAGTTGTATTTGATTTGATTGCTCTCAAGTTAATTATATATGTTTGTTTTGAGAAACAATTAAGTCCTTTACAAAAGATCGATCAAAATAAATTTATTTCTCAATATCAATTTTACAAGAAAAGTCACTCTGACTGGACTTATAATCCATAAGAAACTTAGTATTTCTAGCTTCAACAATTCTAATTGAATATGAAAAATATTTAAAACCTTTACCCTTTTAAGTTAATTGCATAGCCTATAACTGCTAACTATTCTTGGATCCATTTCTTTATATTTAAGTTATAAGCCTTCACTTTAACTAGACAACCCAAATTCTAAATATCTTAAGCTAGATTCCAACTATTTCGTAATTCTAATAAAGTTTTAGACAATAATTTAGTTGGCACTTTAATAAAGACATCAATAGTAGTTTAATGCATCAACCAATAAACTTAGGAGAAGGTGCATGATCTTTAAATATTACAATGCTTTCTTTAGCTCCTTTTAGTGAACTTGTTTATTTGCTTTTTCCTTAATGCAACTGACTTAAATGTCAAACTCAAGAGTTTCAAGAACTCCATCATTGTCAATTCTCCTAAATTTCTACATGGAGACGTTTCC
>JBBYHK010000023.1:3938952-3953654 GCA_038382065.1 Adansonia grandidieri | reverse complement strand
AAAAAAAAAATTGGTTTTAAATTTAGTTTTTAAAAATATTTATTATATGAGGAGATTTGAAGCTTTAATCCCTTGAACCTATATCAAAGATCACGGATACCATTTAGTTAAGTGAATATTTTTATTAAGTATTTAATAATTATTTAATATTAAAATTACTTATTTAATATTTAAATTTTTTTTTAAATGTGACCTATCGATTCAATTAATTTAATTAATTAAATTAATTAAATTAATGATTAAAAATCTGATCGATTTGATTATTGATTTAATTTTTTAAATATTAAATATAAGTCAAATGGGGATGAAGAAAATATAACATAATTTTCCTTTTGGTAGTCTTTCATTTCAAAACAAATAAGCAAGAGGCTGACATGGACGCAATTCGAAAGCGGGCTGCGTTTACCTAAGCCTTTCCCAAATCTAGTAAGCTTGAAACCCACTGGCTACTGGAAATGCAACTAATGAAAGCCCACAACAACCCAACAGAAAACGGGAAGCTATTTGTTTATTTATTTACTTTTATTTTGAAAGAAACTTTAAAGATCCGATTCAGTTGAAGGTTTCGCAGATCTACAAATCATTCAATTTCCCCATAAATCTTACCCCCACTCCATCGTCGATCTTATTCTTATCCTTAGCGCTACTTGGAAAATAGAAAAGAAATTCAACCATTTTCTACTAACGCAAAAACCCTAGCATTCGGCGATATCCGAATTCCCCGAAATGGATGCTGCTGAAGGTGGATCCGACGCTGACAAATCCAATCCTTCCTCTTCTCCTGTCTCCGTCGTGTCCAATTTCTGGAAAGGTATCATCAATATTAGCTTCATTGAAAATTATTCTGATTTTTGTTTTCTAGTGTTAATTTTGTTTTGGCGAGCTGCTTTTTCGAGTTATGAAGTTGCTTTAGATCAATTTGTTTGTTCAATAATTTCCATTGCCATGGTATTTAGATGGTAACTAATGAAGACTGCGCCTTTTTCTTTTTTTTTTTCCTTTTGATGAAATTATTAGTTGGTTTTAGTTTTATTTTTAATGATAACCCGTTTTCCATCTTCAGACCAAGCAAAGCCTAGGAGAACTTATTCTTCATCCCCATTTGGGGTGACTCTGAAAAAGATGACTAGGAGAAGAATTTTGATTGGTTTAGACTGTTTTATGTTATTAAACTCCCCTTCCATGATTTTTATTTATAATAGAATTATATTGAAAAACTATGTCTAATTAGTGATTGATGAGATTTGAATTCTTAGTGAATTCTACAATTTATGGGTTTTTTTTTTTTTTTTTAGTTTCACTTTATGTTTGTTGCCTTGTTTTGTTTCTATTAAATCACTTGTAAATTAAAAGAACCAACGTATTTATACTTCAAAAGTAAATAAAAAAAATATTACTAATAGCAGTTATTCATGTGCAAAATACATGACTATGTGCCAGTATAATCAAATAGGAAACTAATTATTCTTGGGATGGGTCTTTTCTTCCTTTTGCAGAATTTGACTTGGAAAAGGAGAAAAGTGTGCTTGATGAACAAGGACTCAGAATAGCTGAAAATCAGGAAAACAGCCAGAAAAATAGGCGGAAGCTTGCTGAGAGTACAAGAGGTATTGTTTGCTTCTGTTTGCATGTGCATGTGTGTACAGCAATCGTAAACACATTGTGGGTTATTCTTGATAGGATGCAGGTTAGCATCGTGATGCAACGTGTTCCTAAAGTTAAATGCAAATGAGTTAACGTACTATTTTTTGGGCACATGTTGGTCACAAGTAGACATGAGTGTCAAAACGTCTAGTGTCTCATCTTTTTTTTTTTTAATCAAGGAAATGTTTATCAGAGGCAAAACTGCTAAGATTTCTATATTTTTGGTTCTGTTACTGGGGAGCAAAGTAAGAAAGGAAGGTTGAGAGAATAATACTATTTATAGAGGAAAACCTAATATTGGTTACTTATACTGTGAAACTTGGACTAGTTGAAAGTTTTCCCTTTTATTATCCATGCTCGTGCACTTCCTTTTATTAACAGTTTAATCTGTATAGAGAAATGTGTTTTTCTAATTCATTATATCATGTTAATAGATTTCAAGAAAGCTTCAGCAGAGGAAAAGTTAAGTTCGTTTAATTCGTTACTTAAGGGTTACCAAGAAGAAGTTGATAATCTTACCAAGAGAGCCAAATTTGGCGAGAATGCTTTTCTGAACATCTACCAAAAGCTTTATGAGGCTCCTGATCCTTATCCCGCTCTTGCTTCAACTTCTGTAAGTATTAGCTTAGATGCTTTGGTAATTCTTAGAGTGAGATCCTGCGAACTTTTGTAATCTATCAGTTGTTTGCCTCCCTAAATTCGGTTTTAAATTTATTGGACTTCTTTAATTTTGACCGATGTTTTATTTTTGTGAGATATTAGGTAACACTAGGGTCCAAACAATGATTATATATTTTTTGGATTCGAACTAAACAATGCTTGGTGGAGTATTTTGGTGACATTAATATTGTAACTGTGTGTAAGTGGTTTCAAATAATATCATGGCTGATTTTTTTTTTTTTTAAGGTAAAAAATCATTGTTTCATTAGAAGGGAAACGAGTAAAATTATTGAAATGAATTACTGTAATAACTTTTTTGTGCAAAATTTTAAGGTAGTGTATCTACTTCTAGGCTTGATATGCATGTGAGTCGGTAGCAATGTCACTGGGGTTACATCTAACAACAGTGTTTATGGTTACTATTTATCATATTTATGTTGTAATAACTATTAATCTGCTTCTCATGAGCTGCACTGCTGTCATTTGAGTTTAATTTGGTTAAAATCTGTGCCGAGCTTCTAGAAATTGGCTTATAGAAAAACTCAAACTGAATTGAATGAGAAAATGTTGGGGAACAGAACGCTACAAAATTATTATGTTATTGCTTTTTGACCCTTTTCTTTTTTAATTTGAAAAAGGGAAAAATCTTATATTCCTAATGTGGAAGGATGTATGCTGATAACATATTAATTTGAAACTGTAAAATGTTGACAGAAAAAAATTGTCATTAGATATGCTGTCCTCTACTCGCTCTATATATTTAGCTTCTCGTCTTCCAAGCAAAACTATTCTTTCTATGTATTTGTTCATGCATTATATGCAAGTTTGTTTCATCGGATTCACACACTCACTTCAGGAGCAAGATCTAAAAATTTCTGAATTGGAATCTGAGAACCGGAAGATGAAAGTTGAGCTTGAAGAGTTCAGAAGAGAAGCAATGCACTTAAAAAATCAACAGGCAACAATAAGAAGACTTGAAGAACGGAATCGCCAGTTAGAGCAACAGGTTAGCAGTGCTTACTTTTCTAGTAATATTGTAATTTAAGGAATGCAGTGTTGTCCTTTTTTCTTTTTTTAATTGTAATTTTATTTAAACTGGTCTTCTGAACTGGAGATATTTTTGTTTTGATAGTGGCTATGATGATAAAATATGACTTGAACAACTTAGCCAGAAATGCAAAAAATTAAATAAATAAAGGAAAGACGTAAACTATATATTAATAAACATATAACTTGAACTCCTCTAGTAATTAGAAGTAATGCTTTGTTGAGTCTAGTTTTTTATGTGTAAAAAGCATTGGCCTGTTTTCTTAAATGTGAACTTTTCCAGAGAATTTTTTATAATATTTGAAAATTTCCCCCTTCCGGGTTCATGTCTTTCTTTTTTTCTCCTTTTTTCTTCAACAAATAGGCATCTCTATTTCAGTTGTTAGTAGTTACAACAGCATCAAGAAATTTGTCATTACTTTGAAATTGATGTTTTAGAGAGATCAAGCAGCATAAAAATTGAGAACTGGTGCATTTCATGGCACTAGTCTTTCCCTTTATCCGGCTGAATCTCTTATCTTCATATATTTTTGTCTTCTTTTATGTTTTGTTTGTTTCCTAGGGAAAAAGAAGTGAAGAGAGTCACTTCTTTTTTTTTTTTTAATTTTCAATTTTCAGTTAATAATTGTTTCAAGGCTTTGTGTACTCTATATGCACAAGCTCTATCATCTGTTAATGGATTCTAGGATTTGACTGCTTAACCCTTCTGATGGCAATTGCAGAGGAATTCTATTTCCTGTGCTTGAGTTCTTGAGAAATTTAAAAGAATTAACTGGATTGTGTGGAATCAGCAACATACCTACTAAAGTTGCAATGAAATTTTCTTTAATATGTTTAATTATTTTCGAATTACTGTTGCGGCATGTCACATTTATTTCACGATTTCTTGCTTCAATTGTAAAAGAAGGGGGGGGGGAAGGGCTGGCTTAGGATGTTGCCTTTTACCATTAGCATCTAGGCTCAACCATTGGTTTAGTTAATATGCCTTGGGACATAATCTTGCGTTTTGACCAGGAAATAATATAGAAATTAATCTGTTGTGTACAAAAAGCATTATAATATTAATCATAATTATAGGACAATTAACTTTTTTATTTAGTGGAGACCTGGGTTAAGGTTCATGCCAAAGAACCTAATGTTTACTTCTTGTTGGTCAATGACTGGGTTCTTTGAAGAAGTTTGTTGTAATGAAATATCTAGTGAAATATTCCAGCAAGGTTCCATAATTCTTATCCACACAGTTATGGCAGGTTAAGCATTGTATCCTTTGAATTTGCCCCCAACAGTTTTCCTTATCTTTATTTTTCATCCCTTTATTTTTTAAGTATAAAACTGAATGGTTAATCTTGGTCAAGCATTCAGATGGAGGAAAAAGTGAAAGAAATAGTGGAGATTAAGCAGCGCAGTTTGGCAGAAGAGAACCAGAAGACACTAGAAGTCTTAAAAGAAAGGTATCTTTTGCTCCTAGCGGTATAGCTGTTTGATATTCCTGTACGTTGTCTGAGATATTCCCTTGTTTATGCATAAGAATTAGAATGTAACAGCAAATTGCACCAGAATTCCAATTACAATGGTTGGTGTGTAAATAGCTCTCTCTCTCTCTCTCTCTATTAATTGGTTAGGATGTAACTAGCTCTTTCTATTAATGAACCTGTTCTTTGACTTCTGTTATTATTTTCCCTTAATTATAAATTATCTACTTCATGCAGGGAGCAATCTTTGCAAGATCAATTACGGCAAGCTCAAGAAAGTGTATCAAATATGCAAAAATTGCATGAACTTGCACAAAGCCAGTTGTTTGAACTTCGTGCTCAGTCAGGTGATAGGCTGACCTGATTGTTTTGTTCAACAAATCTGTTATTTAACTCTATTAATTGACAAAAGAAATTTTATTCTTGTTTGTTTTATTACATTTTACCTCATTGCTAGGATTATCTGCACTTGCTTCTAGTGTCTTACATTGTCTTTAACAATACAGAGGAAGAAAGAGCAGCAAAGCAATCTGAGGTCAACCTTTTGATGGATGAAGTAGAGCGAGCCCAAACAAGGCTTTTTAGTCTGGAGAGAGAGAAGGTGAATTAAACATATGATATTTTAGCTTATTTTGACACCATAAGCATGTCATCCATTTAAGATCTTGATTTGCAAATACGAGAGCAGAGGGAAGAATAGTTGCATATGGCAGTCAACAATGACCTAGTTGTAAATAAAGGATCACGGCTGCCTTTCTTCAGCTTGGAACTATCTGGCTGCCAATCAACCCCTGTAATTATCATTTAATTAAAGGCTTCAATATCTGCATTGTGGTGCTTACAAATAAATTCTTGTACCTAGTTAGAGCATTTAAGCAAAACATGCTTGCAATAATTATTCTGTTCTATGCACTGTGGTGGATTCTGCTGACATAGTCATTGCAACATATTAAGAATTTGCAAGCATTAATTTTTTTGTTTAGCTGGTTTATTTCAGTTTGATATTTCATGTTGGTAATTGGATGCTCTGCAGGGGCTTCTGCGCTCGCAATTGCAATCAGCAAATGAAGAATCAGAAAACAAGCGAAGGTAAGGTACTCCAGTACCATTATCCATGCAAAGGTGCAATCATTCTTTCTTGCTATTATATTCTGCAGAAGAAATGAGTGAAACTGGTATTTGTGTTGTGTCTTTATAATTATAGGCTTTAACATCTGTTACTCGATAATTGATTTTGTCCTTTATTTTAAAAAGCTTTGTACAGGTCATATAAAGTGTGGAGTTTTGACTGTTATTGGGGTTGGAAATTTTGTCTGTGCTTTGGCAGAAGTTCATTTAAATTCAAACATGCTGTAGAGATTTTATTTTCAGTTGCTGTGTTGCCAATGCATGTGGCTAAAGGAGGCCGCCTAGACCCTTTTGATCCAGGACACCCGCTCTTTAATTGCTTAGTATATTTTATTTGATGCTGATAAACTTTTTGACTCTCTCGAAATCACTTCTTCCATCACCTCCTCCAACTTCTTCCCTATTTCTCCCATTCTTTGGTTCGTTATATAGCTAAGTATGCATGGACCTCCTTTACGTTTGACAGCTGGCTGTATAAACATTGTGTGTGAAATTTAAAAATGTCAAGTTTCCTTTCAAGAACATCATTTGATGTGAAGTAAATATGTTGTTGTATGTTAATGAGGTATTGTTTCTTCAAGAATTATTTTCCTGATTCTACATCATATCATTGCCTTCTACACTCGTCGAAGATTGTTCTAAATGTGGTATGTGGACATTGGTAATATTTCATTCCTCCATGTCTGCATTCATTTGTCATTTTTTTCTACAATTTCCCTGTTATATTTGCAATGAGCTTTTTTCTCAATTTATCATTTCGTGGATGCAGTGATGGTGTAGATTCAAATACTATCCTTGAAAACTCCCTAATTGCCAAAGAAAAGATAATCTCTGAGCTGAATATGGAACTTCACAATATTGCAACCACCTTATCCAATGAGCGAGAACAACATGTCAATGAGATCAAGAAATTGAATTCATTGCTGAATGAAAAGGTACAAAACCCTGTTGCTATTTTATTCATCAGTAACCTTTTTTGCTAGTCATTAAATATTGGGTAATTATGCCCTTGTTGTTTCACTTGTGTTAAAAAAACACCTTGTAGCTATGTTTCTTGGACTCTGTGTGAGTGTTGGGTTTGTGTATGTATCAGACATAGTTCAATTTTTCTGAGTTTCTCAGTGTATCTGGAGGGTCCTTGGAGGGTCATATCCCCATATCCATATCCTAATATGCGTTGGACAAAGGTGTCAGATATGAGTACTTCAAGAAAAATGACGAGTTGCCGCAACATAGCCTTGTAGTACTCTTCTTGGCGCTTGACATCATGTGGGGGCATTTTTTTTCTTTGCACTCAGCACTGTAACTACCTATGATGACAGAATGAAACCGTGCGTATTAAATGTTAAGAATAAAACCACATAGGGTGTAAGAGAAATTTCCCCTTTAAAAGTCTGTAGTCTATTCATTCACAAATAATTTCTATGAATTGGTTTCTTAATATTTTCCTTATTAGTAGGGTAATCAAAGCATAATTATTAGATTATATCAACTTTCAGTGAGCTTGGAGAATTCTTCTATGGTGCTTTATTCAATGTGTTGAAGATAGGAACTCTTGCCCTAGTAGATGTTATTATGTCATTTTCTTTGTTTCTGTATTGATTTTATATTTGTTAAAATGGTTGTTTTGTATTCATGAGGACTTTTTCCCCTTATATTTCCTTTCCCTATTCTTATATGTCAAACTAGGAAGCTGCTCTTGAGGAGATGAAGAAAGAGCTTCAAGTAAGGCCAACAGAAAAATTAGTTGATGATTTGCGTAAGAAAGTGAAAATTTTGCAGGTACAACCATCCTTTAAAGGGTTTCTTGTTTATATACATCTCCGTGGGCTATTTAATTTTCAGCAGCTGCCAATTTTATGAATTTTGTCTAATCAAGTTTTCTGAAGTTAAGATGATTCTTAAGTTCTCAAATTCTACCAATTTTTTTAGCTAACTAATCCTGTTGTTTGTTTTGATTGTACTCTGGCCAGTGATGCTATAAGAATTAGAAGAAACTCTCTTTGATTGTTGCTTTTGCTGGCCTTTTTTTTGCGTTTGAAGCAAAGAAGAAGATGTGCTTTAGGCCCCATTTAGCATTGCTGTTGGTGCAGCTTTTGAGGTCAAATGTTGTGTTTCACCACAAACACAATGCTAAACGAATAAAAAGTTTTGGCTTTTGTGGTTGAAATCATGGTTTGACATCCCAAACCAAAAAGCTAATAAAATGGAGCTTATGCGGTTTTGAAGCTGTCTTTTGGATTAAATGACTTCATTATCTTCACATCTCAAAACTTTTATTATTTTGAACATATATATATATATTTTACATTTCAATTCCTCACAGCACTTTTTTATAGTAATGGCAAATACTTAAAAATTTTTTTAAATCACTTTTTTTTGCCACGCTTTTTAAACTCACTTTTTTCAACTTAAGCTTTTTTAGCCCAAGCTTTTTCCAATAGCGATTCTAAACTAGGTCTTAATTTTTTTGGACAAAATGCAATAAAATTTTTTAAGATTTAAAATTAAAATTTTAACTCTTCTTAATAAAAGAATGCGCTGTTCCACTTTTATATAAAATAACTTATCTCTAATTTGTAGCCATTTTTTTTCCAGTTGACTATGATATTGCTTTTGATTTTTAGTGACTTTAGGAAGCCAGAAGCCAGAAGCAAGTGGCCTTTCATCAATACCCACACTTGCTGGACTCTTGAAGAATATATGTTTTTTAGCATGTGGGAATACTCAATGATTCACTTAAGCAACCTTTTATTGGTGACTTGTAGCCTTTTTAGTATCATGTGGTTAAAGAAAGTTTATAATGCAATTTAAGGATCATTAAGTGTCTGGAGGATGAGTTAGTGCTTAATTTATACTAAATCTGGTTTACTTTTCTATCCAAAGTCTGTTTATTGTGTTTTAAATTTTAACATGGAAAACGAAAAAAGAAAATAATTGTGTGTGTCTTGGTCATCTGGTTGTTGCAGTTTACATGTATTGCTATATTTTGCGTGACTTTATAGTACTATTTTCTTGTTTCTTCACGCTTGATAGCATCTCATTTTATCTTTCTCTCATTGTTGCATGTATAGGCAGTGGGTTATAATTCAATTGAGGCTGAAGATTGGGAAGCAGCTACCAGTGGGGAAGAGATGAGTAAAATGGAGTCTCTTCTTCTCGATAAAAACAGGAAAATGGAACATGAACTCACACAGCTGAAGGTATGAACTGTTTTTTGGTGCTTTGCTTCTCTAGTTTTTCTCCATTCTCCAACAAAGGTACATATGAATGGATTATTGAGGTCTTGCCTAGATGAAATATCTTGAGGATATCTGTGGTTATCATTCTGTATTCGTACTTTGGAAAATTTTGGATATGAGTTAGATTTTGATGCTTTTGATGTGTTTTAATTATCATGTACTGGCTGTGATCGTGTATCTTTTACTGGTTTTCAGGTCAAACTTTCTGAGAAAACATCTTTGCTGGAAACCGCTGAAGGCAAAATAGTAGAACTCATGGAAAAGGTTAACGAACAGCAAAAGCTGATACAGAAATTAGAAGATGACATTTTGAAGGTTTGGATTATTTTCTTCTGAGAGTCTGAAAATTGCAATTTTGACCAGCTTCATTATGTTCTTACAGGTTTTTCCTTAAATGACTTTCTGCTTATATATGAATTTTCTTACCAATGAAGGACTGAAACTATCAGTTTCTAGCTCCATGTTGTTCTATTCTGGGAGATAATGTTGTTGGACTTGACATAGCAATTCTTAGATTATGCAAGTCCCGCATACTGGAGCCTTTCTTTTTATCCCAATCTTTCTTTCTTTAATGCAGGGTTATAGTTCCAAAGAAAGGAAAGGGACTTTTTTTGATGACTGGGATCTTTCTGAGAGTGGAGCGAGTGACCTTTCCGAGGTACATGCATAAGATATATATATCCTCTAAAAATAGAATTTAACATGCGTTGAAGAAAATAGGAATTTAACTTAGCCACATGGTGTTTGTATTTTTTTGCTTGCACGTATATTAGTTATATTGCTTAAATCCATTCTAGTTCCTTGTGATTTCTAGCTATTCTAGCCAGCATGAAGTATAATTGTCAAAGAACTTGATAGCTCAAAGTGTGTGGTTTAGGCAATTTTATCACATTCTTTCTTAATCCTTTGCTTCCGCATTTCTTCCGTCTCTATCTTTTACCATTTTTTTTGGTTTGTTGGAAGGGGGGGAGATGAGGGTGAGGGATAGTTACTGAGATAAAGGGACCTCTCTCAAGCAGTCAGATTGTCCAACTTTTAATTGAAAAATTAGATACAGGTCAAGAATCAGTTTTAGTAATACTGACTGGCATTCTTCGTTTTAATGCTAGGTTATAGGAAAACATTTGGTGTCATTTGTCCTAAGCATGCATTGAGTGTAGCGTTGATTTACCTGTTGAGATTGTAGGGGCACATGGAGGTGATATTGTTGTAAGAATCGTGTTTCTGACTAGCAATGTTAAATTTTGCATTTAAATTCTTGATATCATGGACCATAATAAATATTTATTGACAAGAAATGTTTTGCACGTCTAGTTCAATTTTCACAGTTAGTTTGTTCTGATTTGTTAATACATTTCCTATTGTGGAGCAGAACACAGATCGGAAACAAGTTTCCTCGGATCAAGACCAAAGCTCAATGTTGAAGGTAATCTGCAATCAGCGTGATCGATTTAGGGCACGTTTGCGAGAAACTGAAGAAGTATGTTGTTTACCATTCTACTCTTTCATTTTATTTCATTTTTTATTCAATGAAATTTTTATTATATGAAAGAAGAATTTAAGATTAGGGTTTCTGCAAAATAATATTGCTGAATGTTCCATGCCTTGTAGGAAATAAGGCAATTAAAGGAGAAGATAGGGAAGCTAACAGCAGAACTGGAGAAAACAAAAGCTGATAATGTTGAACTTTATGGAAAGATTCGTTATGTCCAAGATTATAACCAGGAGAAAGTAATTTCTAGAGGATCAAAGAAGGTAACTGCTATTTTTAGCACTTTTCACAATTCTTTTCAAGTGTCTTTAGTATCTTGAAGTTGAGTTCTTATATCTGATCACTTCTCAGTATGCGGAGGATCTTGAAAGTGGTTTCACCTCTGATGTTGAATCCAAGTACAAGAAGATATATGAGGATGATATTAATCCCTTTGCAGCTTTCTCAAAAAAGGTCGGCAAACTTGAGCTCCTTTCATGAATATATAGCTCTCTTAGATTCAGTTATTTCAAGTGATCTAGTTTGATGTTGAACTTAGGCCTGCATAGCTCCTTTTCTCCTTTCATTACAAATTTACAATATTTTAGAAAAGACACAGTGCCTTTTCACGGGCTTCTGGTTTTGTTTAAATTTACATGACCTCCATAAGCTTAAATTTTCTTACTCATATATCTTCTTTAAGCATAAGTCGGATTTTGTATTCTTGCCATGTATTCCATCATATACGCAATGAATGATCAGATGACTCTGATTTCTTTGGAAAAATGCTCAAGTATTCTTTCCCTCTGTGAATGTCAAGATAGATTCAAGATAAGATGTTTTTACACACCGTTGTACATTGCTGTGGGAAATATGTTTATCAGGCAAATAAAATGAAGAAGAATTGCCCCTGTAAAACTTATTAACTGGGAACAAAGTTGAACAGTTGAGACATGCATACTCTTATCCATGCCAACTCACAACATGGGAATATTAAAATGATCCAGTTGGCGTTTACATCCATGGACTGTTCCAAGTCAGGTCTTATTTCTATTCATGCTGTTTGTTGGGTATCATGGAATAATCAGTTTTTTTTATTGCATAGGAGAGGGATCAAAGATACAAGGAGTTGGGCTTCAGAGACAGAATCACACTCAGCAGCGGTCGTTTTCTTTTGGGCAACAAGTATGGTTTTGTTTCATCGTCAAATTGCATATACAGTTTTCTTTGGCAGGGTCTCTCATTCCATTTCTTCCATGTTTCTTTGAGAATGTATGCACATCTTGTAGATTTGGGTCGTCTAGCATTCTGATCTAGGCTGGGTTTAGGTCTCTCTCTTATTTCCACTTTATCATTTTTTATTCTTGTCTTGAGGATAGTGACTCTCAGTGGGTCAACTTAGGTTCAGGTAGGTTGGGTATGTCTTTCAGTGGGCTCAACCTTTTTCGCGTTTTACTTTGCAAACCATATGGTAATTGGACTTGGCGTTTGGGTCATTTCAGGCAGGATGACTGTGCAAGGGTCGTGGACTTTATTCTGAAGCTTAATATAGGTTAATTTTGGTGTGGTTGCTGTTTCCCGTGTCTGTGTACAAATGTGCATTTGTGCATGCACAAAATTTCTATGTGCGCTTTTACATGTATTTCTTATGTTATCCCTTCTAGCTATCTAGTAAGTTATGGCCTCGTATGGCATAATAGCATGGATTGTTGGCCTGCAGTTATATTATTGCGGTCACCATTGTATAAAAGAGGCTGAAACAATTCCCCTCGGCAATGCGCTGACGTATTCAATTTATTTACTTAGTTGTTTGTTGATTTGCTAATGAAATGCTTGGTCTGCAGGTATGCTCGAACATTTGCATTTTTCTACACAATTGGTTTGCATATCCTAGTGTTTACTTGTCTATACCGAATGTCAGCTTTAAGCTACCTCAGGTGTTATATAATGTGCCCTAATCTTTGTTGATAACTGTGCCTGATTCCCTTTCAAATAATCTGACTCTACATGTATTTTTGCTAAATGCAGCCATGGCTCTGAGGAAGCCCTTGTTGCAGAAAAAAACCTGAACCTGCCGCGCGGACGCTAGTATCATCTGCTCTACTCCCTTTGCCGTTTCTTCATTTATATTTTGTTATTGTGAGAGGAATATGGCATTGAAATTATTTACAGAACTTCATAAACTATGTACATGTAACAGAATGATGACATGTTGGAAATAGTTAATAGTCTACAATGAAAAGGCTGCAGTTTCTTTTCTTTTCTTTCTTTCTTTTTCTCTCTTTTAATTTCAGTGAAAAACCTAAACAATTCAAAGGAAATATAAGTTGGAAAATTTTACGTGAAATGGAGAAAGGCAAGTGGATTTTTATCTTTTCCTTTCCTTTTTTACTTTATTTATAATTTATAGTAGGTATAAAATATAAAGGACAAAGCAACACATGCACGGGTGGGTGATATCAGGAGGTAAATAAGCATTATCTTCCAACAAAATGGAATGTTGAAGGAAAAAAAAAAAAAAGAAATTCGTTTTAAGCAACTTGTAAGCCCCAGGTTTTTTATTTTTATTTTTTAATTTTTTATTGTAATACGTAAATATGCGAAGAAACAGGCGTTTGAAACCAAGTTTGATTTGAATTTTGAATCTGCAACTTGATTCATATAATAATTATCTTTACCAGATCTCTAATGTTTTTTTTTTAATTATTATTTTTAAGTTACAATCACTTTTATACCAAGACAAATTTGGACGTCTGAATTAGTTTGAGAGATTGAGCTGAGGTTGAGGGAGTCAAATTTGATTACCTTGGTTTACTTTTTTCAAGTGGAGGAAAAGACAGCTTCAAATTCTGCATTTTGAAGTCCCAAAATATTTCCTTAGGCAAACCCTGAAAGACCTAACCATCCTAATCCCAGTGCAGTTTTTTAATTAAAGAATTGTAATAATAAAAATTGAGATAATTTTGTTACAAATTTAAGGGGAAAAAACACGAAATTTGGGTCCCATATTATACTGCCGTTTGGGTTACAGTATTTAAGCCCAAGTGACAGAAGCAGAAGCATCCCAAAAGGGTAGAGTGCAGCTACATTACAACTATTGTCCGAATGCCACCAGCCAATTGAACTGGAAGCCGATCATCTGACCCCCATTGGAGTTGCGGGTAAATGTTCTCTTTTTTTCTACATCAAAGTATTGATAATAAACATGTCTCTAAAAATGATGAGTATGCAAACATTTTTATAAAATGACTAAATATGGGATTAGTCGGCATAACAACCTCATCATATATATATTATTTATTTATTTATAGTGATCAAAGATATCCTTTTAATTCCTTTATAATCAAGAAAAAGTGATAACTTTGAAAAATGACCTAGGCTTGCATGAATGAATCATCTGAATTTCAACTTTTTTTCATTTTTTTTCAAAACTAAAGAAAATCAAAATAATAAAATTAAAAAAGTAAAAAAAAAAAAAAGTTAGAAAAAAGCATGTGAGTAGATCCTCGTCCATCCAATTAATTCGATAATTAAACTTAATTGATACAAACCCAACATAGACCGAATCCAGAATGACCTAGGCTTGCATGAATGAATCATCCGAATTTCAACTCTTTTTCATTTTTTTTTTCAAAACTAAAGAAAATCAAAATAATAAAATTAAAAAAGTAAAAAAAATAAAGTTAGAAAAGAGCATGTGAGTAGATCCCTCATCCATCCAATTAATTCACTAATTAAACCTAATTGATACAAACCCAACATAGATTGAATCTAGAATGAGCTGAACTCTATTAACCCAATTGACTTAAACCCGAAATGGGTTAAAACTAAAAAGATCCAAATCCAAAATGACCTAAAAAGTAAATGATTCAAAACTAAAATGACCTGAACTCAAAAAATTAAATTCATGAAAATGGTTCAACCCAAATTACACCTTTTTTTATTTTATTTCTTTCCAAGCTAAAAAAAATCAAAATAATAAAACTTGAAAAGCAAAAATAGCATGATACGTGGACATGCTATACTCTCCAATTTTTT
>JBBYHK010000023.1:3919574-3930962 GCA_038382065.1 Adansonia grandidieri | reverse complement strand
GTGAATGAACTGCAGTAATTTGGACATCTGATGAGCAAAGCTACTTGTGGAAAGCAGACTTATTAGTACCATAACCAAAGTAGAATTCTCTGATGATATAAGAAAGTAGAGTGACAATATGAAGCCAAAAGCATCCATCAAATCTAATCTTGTTCAGCAATTTGAAATTTCTCCCAGGATGTTGATCTACTTTGTCCAATAGTCAAAAATCAATTAAGAAAGAGATTTACAATGGCACAATCTACAATTTTAAAGCGGTTAGCCCCGCAATGCAAGAACATAATTAGCACTGCCTCAGCTAATACTCCACGCTCTGCAATTGTAACGAGTCTGAAGTTCTGGATGACAGGATAAGGTAGCAGACGTTTGCCAATTCAAAGCTCTTGGTGAACAAAACTATTTTCACCTCACCCAACAGCCAAACAGCTTAAGCTTTTTTTAAAGTCACTTTTGATTCTTTCAAATGGTATTAGAGCCTTTCTCACCGAGTGATCAAGAGTTCGAATCTCAAATATTAAATTTCAGAACAATATATGAGTTTTCAACCCAATTGGCTATAGTGCGAGAGGGGGCACATCAATGGCTGCAAGTTATTCTTAAATCATAACCTAATAACTGAGGGCTATTTGGCTCAAGGCATCTTACATTAATGTTCGGAATCTTTTGTTACAAAGACTTGCCATGTATGGTTCGCAACATTTCTGAAATTTAGGAATGTAAGATGCCTCACATACCGGAAATTTGCAAATAAAAGGATATATCCCAAAACCACCCTCTTAGGTTATGTTGTATTCCGATGGGAATATGACTTTTACCGCTGTTATGCCGTTAAAAAATAATGCTTTGGTCCATATTACCCTTGTTAAGTAGTCACTTTAGAGCCTCTTCTACCACCAGTTCCTCCATCCTGTTAAGCCTATGAATTTTTTATTTTACCCTTTATATGGGTTTTTTTTAATTGAATTTTTTGTAAGGTCGACAAAATCTTTGTATGGTTGTTTGATTAAATGTGATTCCAAATGCCATTATTTTGATTACTTTGGCATAACATTTTGACATAAAATACATTGGCAACTAAGATGTGTGCGTGTGCTGTGTGTGTGTGTGTATATATATATATATATATATATATATATATTTTACATTTTCTTCTATACTGTTTGTGTTTTACATGTATAGGTGCTTCCTATGTTCTTTGTGGTTGAATTACATTTTGACATGTCTGAATAATTTCGTATGTTCGCAACTGTTTATCCATTGAATTATTTGCTTCTGGTAATTAAAATTGAGTCTACAAAATGAGATTGCAAATGTAGATAGTCTTTCCCTTATGATGAAATTAGTTATTAATACCAGATAGCATAAGTGAATAATTAATCAATGGTTAAATTGTTGTCTAGTGACATATGTTGAGAAATATTTGCTTGATTGTATTCAACATTAGCAACGAGGCTGTTCAGTATACGGTCATATAGCAAGTTAACGATGATGATTGTGAAACACTAGCATACAATCATCATAACAACGTTTTGGTAGAGTAATGAGATAGTATACTCACATTATTATTCTTTAACATCTATATTTTAAATTTTGTTAAGCCTTTTCTAATAATATTTGTATTTTTATATGGTGCTTACCTATTTTATATATATTTATAGACACACACACACATAGAAGTCTACTGAAATAAAAATTTCTAACCTGTTGATTAACTACGTGCAAGAAGTTCTTGTGCAAGAACCAACAAAAGGAATAAAATGAAGGAGTGGAATTAATTCTACAGTTTTACAATAATAAGGATCAAAATATGTCATTCTGCACTACTAATCCAGTTAACAGGCTAGCAAAATCTTACAAGGCCATGTCAGAATATCATCCCCATTAGAAAACTATATTTACTTTTCCTAAGCTAATTAAAAAACAAAGGGGGAAAATCTTGTTGTAATTATAGCATTTGCATTCTCTATGTATCTATACTAGTTCATGTCAATTCAAACAAGCAACACTCTCTCTAGTGTGAAAACTTTATAAAAACATCTGACCTGTTAAGTTATCTGAGGTTTGCCCCGCACTCCCATTTTTTACAGAAAAGTTGCCAAGTTAGAAACTAAACATCATATACGGGTAAGCGTTCCTCAATGGAGACACGACAAATTGGGCATTTTCTACACTTCTCGCAGCAGGTACTGCAATGCAAAGGAACTGATGATCATAACAGCAAAGACTGAAAGAAAACGTGAAAATTAACGGCAAAATAGATTGAACTTTCATTTGAGACATCTGAAAATGCAATCACATCAAAAGAATGACCATTTTATACCTGCAAAGAATACGATGCCTACAGGGGAGCAAAACCACCCTAATCTCTCTCTCAAAACAAACTCGACATAAAACTTTCTCCTGTACATTACATCAAGAACATGCGCATGTCAACAATGCACAGAAGAACATATCTCAATCCAGCTTCGTTAGGCTCACAATCTGACAATTAATTATTTCACACTACATAACCACATTGGTAAAGTTGAAAACTTACATTTTGAAGTCTCTCAAACTCCTGCTGACTATATTTTGTGATTTCTGTTTGCTCACCAAGAGCTGCCTGAAGCCTCCAAACCTGAGATGAAAGAAACCATATAAATTATATGTACATGCAGGAACAGGGTCGTTAAAATTCTTGGAATTGCCAGTATATCGCACTGACACATGTCAAAAGCAACACCATTGCATCACGTGAAAAAAGAAGAGAAAGTGTAAAACGTGGTACAAGCTACAAAGTAGAAGAAAAGAGATGCAGTAATCAAGTCAAAAACAGAAAGGAATGGTTGGAGAACTATAATCACCTCCTCAGCTAGATCCTTTTTGGGCATTTTCTTAACTATCTCAGGTGGATAACCAGAGAAGGTGTTGTACCTGCATGGAGCGGTTAAATAAAAAAAAATGCTAGGAAAAAAGGTAGTGAGAGAGCATAAAGAATAATCCAACACCAACAGCCTGACTAGTGAGAGCAAACTCAAAAAGGTAATCAGAATCTATGATCAGTTAAAAAAGGGAAAAAATAACATAAATGAACACCAGTGATAAAAATTTGCTATGTCATGAATTTCATCATCCACACTGTTCTCTTACAGTCTTCTTTAGAATTTAGTTTCTTTAAACCATAAGCACATTTTACAACCTCCACAGCCCCAAAAATAAAAATAAAATCTGTTAAAAGTTCTACCCACCTACTTCACCTCTGTTAAAATGGGCTGATTAATGGATAACCCCTTTAAGTAGACATAAATAGTTAGGATATAAGTTGATAAAAGTCTTTAACACAACTGAAGTCCATTTACCGATAGCCACGTATTACCTCTCAATGCCTGCTTTGCAAATCTTTGGATAATGACATTCCAAGTTGCATGGAGTAAAATAAAATATTGATAAGAGATAAGGTAACAATTCACTGAGAAATTACTCCGATCAAATTCCGCCCATCCATCTTCCGTCTTCAGTGCTCCACATTTATTTTTTGTCATACTTCTATTTTCATTAGGCATTAAAAACAGTTCACATCAATACAATCACAATTCACAAAATAGTAGTGATAAATGATTTTTTTTTTTTTCTTAATTACTACTATAATCTCGTCATTTTCACCTTCTTCAGCATTATGAAACATAATTCACATTTTTTTCCAGACACAGCCAGGCACGCACCACTTGAGGTGAAGAAAAGGCAAGCAAAAAGAAACCCACATAAAATTTGTCCATCTATGAAAGGTAGAAAGAAGCTAAAACTATACTAACCCAGAGGCTCCATCGTGGTAAAGTCGAGCCTGTTCCTCTCTACTTCCTTCATCAATTGACCACCAACCCAACAACCTGATTGTACAGACAGAGAATCAGTTATGTCTATACATGAACTGCACAATCTAGCCTGATAAATTTGCCGCCTATTTAGAAACTAAATAGTCAGTACCTAGAACCATGGTGCAAGAACCCAAAGCAATCATGGGCTCTTGACAAAAATCTGAAGTATAATCCTGTGCCAGCCCCACTATGCAGTAAAAGTACAATTCTCTCTATTAACCTTGATGCCGCAAACAACACACCAGCCCCTTGCAGTATGAAAAGGGGAGAGAACAAAATTGGAAGCGGTATATGTTTGGCACCAGGAGGTGTTCCCTGAAATTTGAAACAGTCATAGATTTGTTGACAGCATACCCCAATCAAAGCCAAGACCACTAATAATACATGTACCTCCAAACGCATGCAGAGGAGGACTTGAAAAGCGATTATTGGAATTTTCATGATATGACCACCAATATCTTGCAAGCCGCACATTGTATCCTGATGCTGGTCCTCCTCTGGCGTAACTACTAAGCCACTGTTCCAGTCAAGATATCTAATAGTTGTGCTAGATGGACCAGCTTCTATTCCAGAGGAATTTCTATGAATTACGGGATTAGACCACTTTGTACAAACAAGAAAAGCAAAGCTCTCTGCAATACTGCATGAAAAAATGTATTATCATTCATCACCTTTTTCTAGTCACTCAACTGAAGCAGACTATCATGGTGCTATTTACAGGAACCACTGGTAAATAATACTTGGAAAACAAATCAATGAAATTAAAAGCAGCAAAGCTGTACCCAAAATTTATGAACAAGTCCCACCAGCCAAGAGCACCTACATTGCCTGCAATATTTGTAGAGGAAAACAGTAATCAAAAACAAGGAAATTTTAACCAGAAATTAAAGTTAGATCAATCAATTTATGGCCTCAAAAGTGCTGCAAAACAGCAAAATCAAACTACAAGTCCAGCAACTAATCTTTCAATGGTCAGTAACCAAAAAAAATTTGCTGAAAGGAAAAAAAAAGAACCAAAGCACCAATGCAGTTAGATTAAGCCTAAGAAGTGATGCACATCACTTCCAGATTTTCAGTGAGCATGGAAACAACCCAGCACAAATGCACGCTCACGCATACATGTGAGTGATAAGATAATGATAATATGTACAAAATAAGATACCATAACATGACTCTAAACTTTACTAACCACAAACATACTCAAATAAGCCTTTGCGCCAAGAAAACAAGAAGCATTACATGAATCCCTTTGTTTGCACCACTTTATTTAAAGAAATACAATATATTTCTATTTCCCCTTTGGATCTTCCTCCCCCTATCCCCTCTCTCTCATAAAGGCCAAGACTATACAAAATTTTTGAAGATTAAAGAGACAGCAGTTATGGCTAGAGAAACGTCTCAATAAGAAAACAATTGCAAATCAAGGATCAGTATGCAAAGAAGAAAACTATCATATAAGGGAGGTGGGCTTAATCATTTATTCATAAAATACAAAGACAACAATCCATGCCAACTCTACATTAACAGGTATTTAGGGATGGTGATGTGATAAAGAGGTCCCTCTAAATGGTTGAAATACTACAGTTAATACTGCCAATTAAAAACTGTTACAATACCAAAAGCATTATTCCCTAATCTGTTTATGCACAAAAAGCAGTCATTCATTGAAGTTTTTGTTGCCTCTTTCTCTGGATTAGTGTCACTGGCTCTTCCTCAGCACTTAAAATGACTCCTAAGGTGACAACACAGCAAACTATCTCTTCATTAAGATTTTAAAATTAACAGCTTCTGCAACTGCAAAACACACTAATGATCTCTTGTATCAAAAATGCCTTAACAGGATTGGGAATTTCATTTGGTCTCAGGCAACAATACTCTATCCAAACTAAGAAGAGTGCAAACATTCAAGCTTCTAAAAACTCCAGGACTAAAACGTTCTTTTTTTTTGGGGGGGGGTGGTTTCCCTCTTTTATAGAAAGTTACACAGTGCACTCCAGTTTACACGGTAGCAGTCATGAGCCACATGAACTTCACCAATCCATATACCTTAAAGTATCAGAAACTAGTACCAAGTAATTTGTCACTTTGCCTAGACAAGAGTGATATGCATTTCTGGAATGATATCTCTAACTGGACCAAGAAATAGAAAATAACGCTCATTTTACAAGAAAAATATGCCATGTGTGCAAGTCATAATTCTATAACCGTCAGTTGAAGAAAGAAATTACCGCATAACTTCAGAAGGGTGAAGACTGTAGCAGCAGCAAAGAAGACCATAGAAATTGCAACCCAGAAGTGCTACAAATCAGAAATAGGAGCCCATTAACAGTCAATTTTGTATCTACTTGACAGGCTTCTATCCCCAATAACAGTAAAGATATTTTATTACAAGAACCAAGTTTCTCAAAGGTTAAAAACTAAAAAGCTCCTATACTTTCTCATATTTCTCAAATAAACCCTTATCCTTCTATTGCACCTAATTGAGCCCTTCAGTTATTATTTTTTGTTTAAGCCTTTTTTTTTATTTTTGGCATGAAAAAAACTAAAAACCATCAGAAAAATAGGGATTTAATTAAAAAAAAATAGTATTTTTAACTGCTTAATTAGAAACAAATAGTACTATAAGGGCTTAATTGGGTACAAGAGGACAAGGGCTTATCTAGGAAAGTTGTTAAAGTACAAGGTTCTTTTAGTATTTTAGGCTTTCTCAAAATACTCAAGATGTTTGCCATGACACATAAACATAACATAGCATCCGCGCATCATAATAATCATGTCTTAACTCTTTCTTTTTCCATTATGTGAAGAACAAATCAGTAAAGGCACTAAATTGTTCAATGTTCCAATCTTACACTAATTCATATACGCATGAAGAGCCTTTTATCGTTTTTCTTGAAAGCCTGCATGATGTATTAATAAAAACAAGAAAAGAAAATAACAGTGCTATCTGTTTTCCATGAAAAAGCCTAATACTATGTGTTATGGATAGGTTGAATGTGCTTAATGTTCAAATCAAACCCACAAAATCAAATATTTGAATAGATCTTCATTTTTTGAATCTGAATTCTCTTAGAAAAGTTAATATGTGATTCAGTAAAAGAACACCATAAAACTGGACCATCAAATGGCCAAGATACAGTAAAACTTACAGGCAGCGTCTCCCATATTGCTTCATCACTAATGCTTTCATCATCTCCTGGCATCAGAGCCCTGCACATTCTGAAGAAGAAAATGACATCAATAACCATGAAAAATGTTTAGAAGATGCAGAAATTGAATTACCAGGAAACAGGTAAGGACGGAAAAAATAGCTTAAATTTTCAATCATTTAATGTTGAAGCTAATTTACCCTAACCCGCATTTCTAGTATGCAGCGCTAAAGTAAGAAGCATAACAAAGAGAAGGAGAAAAGCAAAATTGATATATTTCCAGGGCACATACCTAAGACATCACATGCTCCATTTGCACTTGCCAAAAAGGCAAAAAAATATAATTTCCATAAAATATGAAGTAACTAAATATATACATTCATTCAAAAGTCAAGAAGCCACCAGAAACTTATAGTTGTCTTGCTTTTGCATTTTCTCCGAAATATAATGCTCTCAGTCTGGTGAGCAAACAATTCGGTTCAGCAGGTTTCATCACCTAATCATCATATAATGTTAAATTTTTTGGTCCTTAGATAAAAGTAAAACCAGGTAATGACAGAGAGTAATGAAAGCTGAGATGCCTAGAATAAACAGTCAATGGTTAACCTTCTTTCTTGGATAACTCTCGGGAAAATTATCAACCATTCGTCAGTATTACTAGCTAGTTTCTGGCTTGGCTATCATACTCTCTAGCCGACTAACAAGAACAAGTTCATCAGATGTTACTTATGAATGGAGCCAAAAAAAAAAAAAAAAATTTCTAACACGAATGTATGTACTTCAAGCTGTAGTTTGTTTTCTTCATTTTGAAAAGTTTACATTAAAAGTCACCATCTTGCCCAAGCCTTTTTACCTTTAGAAGCTACAGACTGTTGATCTGATTCAATAGTTTGTTTTCTTTACTTTGAAAAGTTGAAATTAGAAATTACCATCTTACCTAAGGCTTTTCGCC
Source organism: Adansonia grandidieri (assembly GCA_038382065.1). Classification (NCBI taxonomy): domain Eukaryota; kingdom Viridiplantae; phylum Streptophyta; class Magnoliopsida; order Malvales; family Malvaceae; genus Adansonia; species Adansonia grandidieri. The sequence goes on along the minus strand of JBBYHK010000023.1, from coordinate 3,923,007 downwards.
AACGCTGACACAATTAAGAGGAGGGGGCATTCTTACAGAACACTTTTTCCGATACTTAATATGCACAATTAGGCAACGGTGGTGTGGAGATTTCCCTATGTCCTATGAGATGATAATGCTACCTTCTCAGCCTTCTATATCTGTTATCGAACCCTGAATAAAAACCAAATAATATAATGATACGATACAAACTTGAATGTCATCCTTTCCTAAGATGCATTCAATCTTTAAAATAAACAAGTCTAATAACAGGGTGAATGCCATTAAGCATTGCCTCTCGACGCATATTGGCCGAATCCTAAATTCCCAAATAAGCCCTTGATGAGGACAGACACAGTCCAGAATTCCAGATTGGTGCCTCAGAACCCAATCTGCTTCAAAGCCACATGTAGAAAACACTATCTGACCCCCTGCTCAATTTATCAGATCCTATGTAGTTCCACTATAACAATAAGAAAATGCATAAGGAAGAGTTAACAAGCAACAACGTTTGGTTAAGTAAGCAAGTGCAAGAATTTAACATACAATGAATGAAACGTTTAATACAAGTTTTAAACATTAAAGTACCTGAAATTGTCAACTAGAACAATTATTTCAAACGCCAACAATGGAAGAAAGACAACCTTCAAGTTTACAGCAGCAAAACCATAAACTGTAACAAAAGAACTAATAAAGTTCATGAACATGCCCCATCAAAGAATAATGTAATGCTGCAACAGTTAACTGTTTTAGTTCACCTATGACTAATAATTTGAAATATTGATCATAGAAGTAGCCTAACTAAGAGATGAAAGAACTCAAACCCAGTAAAATGAAAACAAGGAAAAGAAAGCGTTGACTCTATACCATTCACACTCTCAAGATATATACAGAGAAGCAGCTCAAATGCAATTAGTAGTGGTGTTGCCACAATGGCATGACATGGTGCCCACTGTCCAAGAAAAAAAAAAAAAAAACAGCCTCAATATGGTCATAAAACTTGATTATGGATTTGAAACATTCACACCAAGAAGACCCCAAATAGAGAATTTATGTTTTAGTTAGTCAAAGATTAATTCAAGTAAAATGAGGGTTATACTGACAGACAGACATACCTGACGATTATAGGGGACTGATGGAGCAGGTAAGGAAAACCTTCCACGTGCAACAACTCCATGAAACATCCAAAGTGGAAAAAATATTGTCCTACAATTGAAAGCCATTAAATAAAGCAATAAAAACCTAAAATCAATGAAAGGATTCGATACTGAAGATAAAATCTATATTCCCAGGGTCACAGCGATATCATATTTATGGGCATTTAAATCAAAAACTACAGCATATAAATCGACATATTCAAGCAACTTATGTTGCCCTCCCTTCAAAGCAACCACACTTGAAGGGAATGAATCTATTTCACTCATGAAAAATTTAGCCCTTTGCTCTTTATGAGATTTGGTAATGCATAATAGATCCAAAACATTAAAAACAGGAAAGAAAAGAAAGAAAAAAAATAGAGAAAACTTAAAGAATGTGACACATTTTAGGTTCCATTGTCAAGGCATGCACCTGGGCATGCCTGCACCTTGTGCCTTAGCTTTAGACAACAAAAGTGCCTTGAACCCTTTCAGGTGAGGCGCATTTGATGAGGCGCATGCCTGACGTACCCAAGTGCACTTTTTGGTAAAGCCATAGGCATTTAAAAAAAAAAAAAAAAGAAACCCCACCTGATTTAAGTTCTCTTTAGTTTCTTTATTTTGAATTTTTTTCATTAGATGTACCTTTACTACTAAGAAAGGGGATAATATTAAATTTTCTACTTCTAAATATTTGGGTATTCAACAACAGATGTGAAACCGTAAGGAAATCATGCATGCTAACCAACAAAAAAAATTGCATGTTTTGTAGATAAATTGGATCTCTTTAAAGTTCTTTATCATAATTATATATCTTAAGCTTATTATTATATTATATTATATTATATTATATTATACATATACACACACCTACAAAAACAGACACGTATGCATATTGCGCTTTACTTCACTAAAGTGAGCGATTTTTTTGCACCTTACGCCTAAGGCAATATAAGGGCTCTAGCACCTAGAATGGGCCTTGCACCCCAACACTGACCCTAACATGACTACCCTTCAATGGTTTTAAGTGACTTTTCTAGCACCGGTCTCCAAGTTTTATTGCTTTGGTTTTCAACATGAACCCTCCATTCCATTGCGTCTTCGGTTTATGTTAAAGGCTTAGCATTACTTTCATCTCTAAATAACATAACACCATCCACCCAAATGCACCCAATTACAGATTGAAAATAAAAATTATATTCTTCTACTTTTATATTGTCTGCAGAATCATTCATTTATCAAAACTATAGCACGAACCATCAACTTTAAGTCACCAAAAAGAATCGTCTTAGACTACAATACCTTCCTTTTTCTACTAAACTTCTACAGGGAACAAACTTTACAAGCAAAAACATGTTTTTCCCTAAAAACTTTAAATTAAAACGGAAAAAAGTTAAAGCTTTTCTTCAGCAATAGCAAGCGTTTGCAAATAATGATTAAAACCTCCATTAGTCCATACAGAACCAAAACTTTATAAACAATAATAAATAAACCGTGTTTGTAAGCGGGACCTTAATTTCTTTAAAAGAAGAAAAAAAAACGCTGAATTTGAGAAGCGAATTCAACCAAAATCAAATTGAAACGCAAACATGTTAAGAAGGAGAAAATTTATACAGGAAATAAAGAGAAAAGTGAACAGACCACCAAGAGTACGAAACGACATGATCCAGCTTAAGAAGAAGCAAAAGAGTGAAACAAAATAGCAGGCTATGCGCAGCCAAAGCCTGCGCCGATTTCAAAACTCTTCTCCAACTCATCCTCTTCTTCTTCTTCTTCTTCTTCTTCTTCTTCTTCTTCTTCTTCAAATTCCCCCAAAGCAATAACTTCTTAACTCATACGCAGAATCAGGAAGGAGAGAAGAGCCCTAATTTTGTTTACTTTTTTTTGCGGGGCGGGGGTGATTCCTATAGTTTATGTTCAGAGTTTTTAACTAATTAGAATCTGTAGCTGAAACGTAATAGGGAAAGAGATTTCTTTGGAGATTTCAATGGGCGCCAATAATCCATTCTACATTTAATTTCTCTATTCTATTTTTTTCCCCCATTGATGAGTACAAAACAAAAGGCATTTACTCTCTAATCCATCACTCTCTTTTTCATTTTTCTTTTATTCTAAAAAAAAAAAAAAACCTTCGCTTTCACTCCGATGCCTTGCTTTTTTATTTATTTTTTATTTACATCACTACTTCACTAAGCTATCCAGCTGGATTTCGTTTCTTTTAAATTTTAAATATTTTAATTAATATCTAACAAATTTCGATGACTTTTTCTCATTTTCCGTATATTACTATTTTGACCCTCCATGATACAACATTATTT
>JBBYHK010000023.1:3890878-3903121 GCA_038382065.1 Adansonia grandidieri | reverse complement strand
ACAAAATATGTCTAAATATTCCCATTTTTTATACTTCTTGTCCAATAATTAACAAGGTTGAGAATACATTGATATAATTAATCATATTAAAAATAAATTGATTAAATTCATTGAAATTCAAATAAAATAATAAAATTCAATAATAAATCAATCAGTGCTCTTCGACCTTACAATTTTGATTGACTAATAAAATTCAATAATCAATGGTTTGATGACAGAACAATCAAAGGGTTATTCAAAAGAAAAGTCAAAAGATTATTATTTACGTCTACTTTCAACTTATCACATGAAAACTTTAGTCAATGTATAATCGACACGTATCGAATCAATTAATTAAATTGATTAAAAAATAAAATAATCAAATAAAAAAAATAATCAGATAAATTAATTTTTAATTAAATTAAATTTATACAATTTATTTATTATTTAATTAATTAAAAATTATTTGAACGTGATAAATTTTGAATCCTTACCCCTTTTTTTACATTCAATTAGTGCCTTAATCATTATGTTAAATGCAATTTTGTGATGGCTATTCATACTTAATACCCGTTCAATGATAAAAGTATGTTCTCAAGTGCAATTAAGTGGAACGAGTGAACACTGATTTAACCAAAAACTGAACATAAGATTAGTTTGATCATCAATCTGGTTATTAAAACATACTTGAAAAACCATTTTGTCTTCTCTTACATATTTGAAAAAGCACTCAAAAAAGAATCTAATGTACTCGATTATCCGTTCAATCATAAGATCTTTGACTTGGCAATAAACTTAGTCTTGGACCAGGTCTTGACTGGGTATTGTGGCCTCAAAACCAGGCAAAACCCCAGGCGTTGGTCCCCAAGGGAAAATGAGCTAAGCGTGGACGCCATTTTCGCAACTCTGCAATATCAACATGTCGACCTCTAAATCCACTAGAAGTAGACCATACAGAGCTAAGCATCAAAGCCAGTTTCGCACTCGTAGTCGTCTCTAAGCTGAATAAACCTAAATAGGGACCCAAATCAAAACTAGCAACAACCTTCAAATACAGAAAAAGCAACCCAACAGAAAAGCAAAGGATATCTAGATTTACACAACAGCCAACAGCACAAACTTAAATGCATTGATTCATATGCACAGCATACAAATGAATCCACAAGTTGATGTTCTTTCACATGAATGAAGTTCCTTTCATAATTTTAGGTAGAACAAGATGAAAAAAATACCTTTGCGCATCTTTCCAGATGCTAGGAGTACCTTCAAAGGGGAGAGACTTTCAGGTGCAACAATAGAACACATTGGCCAAGCTGGAGGGACCAACAGTTAATCAATAAAAATAGAGGTCCAACGAATCATGAATTCAATTACTTACTTGCCAAGGAGTTTGAATTTCTCATCGACAGAAGGAGCATTAAAACTGCGCACAAATTCTCCATACTCTGTTATATCATACCCTTCAGTCGTAGTCCTCCACTGCCAAATCAGGACATAAAAGATTCAAATGACGCAAGCAAACAAAGATTGTACAACTACATCTTCTACAAAATTTTATATGGTGCACATGCAACAACCTATATTAGAACAGTCACAATCATGCGCATCACTATTGCTATTTCACTGTTAAAAATAACAGGCAATGAAAAATTAGATCAAGGCAAAATATCTCGGATTAAAAGCGAACTTCTGCCGATGATTAAGTAGTCCTTTGCGCGAACGATTTCCCTGAAAGTAAATACAATAAGCAATTTATTTTCAAAATGTGGCATAAGCAGTTATCAGAACAGTATAAATAGAAAAAGGAAAATTATAATGGAAAAAAATAAATGTTGCATACCAAAACCAAACTAGAGAGCCTTAACCTCAATAAATTTGGGGCTGGAAAGAGCCAAGACAAAAACATTTCTTTTAGGTACACTAATCCTCCTCCAATCATTCCTATTCGCTACCGTCCTTTCTTCAAGTTCGAGCAGTTTCATCTCATGATTTATTACCTCCAACCCAGGTATTTTTGGTCTCTCCTTCAACCTTTAACCCTGTACAACTTCAGTTTGATCCATCCTTCTAACAGATGCATCTTTTGATTTGAGTCCTGTATGGCCAAATCACCATAAACAATTTTCTCTCAACCTTTTTTTTTTTTATAATAAAAGCTATTCCGACTTGTAGATGAATATCTCTTACTATGTCCTTGCTAGCCTTAACTAGACAGGGAAACTCCAAGCACGACACAAACAAGATATAGGAAATACAACTTAAAAAAATAATACGAATATAATACAAATACACAAACATGTCAAAATTTATATAACATAAATTATTAACGTGTCAAAATTATATTAACATATAACATCTTAAAGATGATTATGATAGCAAAAAATAACACGAACACGATATAAATTCACGAAATGCCACCACACATCCATCTTATTACTTACATCTAGGCTACGCTCATCTTTTGTGTATATTGCTTCTTGTTAGCCGAACATTTCGTACCCTATAGCAAAGTATGTTTGATAGTCGTGCTACAAAGTTTTCCCTTCAAACACAAATGTATATTGCATTCACATAAAACCACTATCACATTTCTGCACTTAAGCTACGCAACCTTGATCCTATGGTTAATATGTTCATCGATCTCGTCTTGTTGAATTATCGTTTCAGGATACTCAGAGCACGTCGCTACTTGTATCACTTGATCAACAAGTGTGATCACATCTTGATGATCTTTTATTCAACATATACTCCGTATGCTCTGCCCTTGACTAAATCCTGAGTTTCTAGTGTTTGTCTCTGCAACTCCAATTTGATATTAACCTTATTTTTAGTCTCATCAACCAATACAATATCATCTGCTAATAGCATACACCAAGGTATTTCATCTTGAATACATTTGTTAACTCATCCTCCATTACTAGGGCAAAGAGAAAAAACTCAAAATCAATCAAGTACACCCTATTGTGTTAGAAAGCTCATCCTTCAAAACACCATAAGTTCTTACGTTCATAACTACTCTTGTAATATAGGAACATATTTGAGAGTAACAAGCTTCTTGTTCAAAACTCATCAAAGAACATCTCTAGTTACACTATCATAAGCTTTCTCTAAATCATGTAAACCTCATCAAAACACTCTAAACCTCTCAATAAGTTGTCGCAACAGATGAATCGCTTCATGGTGGATCGTTCTAAAATGAAATGAAACTAATTTCCCACAATCTTAACATATTATTGTAAATATTGCTCAATAACCCTTTCTTAAAGTTTACTCATAAGTCTTATTCTTCTATAATTTGATCTATCTCGATTGTTGGCATTGTTTTTGTATAAAGGCACCAAGGTACTCTACCTCCACTAATCAATCATCTTATTATTTCGCCAACTCTTGTCAAAAAATTCTTCAACCACCAACACAACCAAGGCATTTCTAAACCTTGATAGGAATTGCATTCGATCCAACCACCTCTCTAGTCTTCATTCGATGCAAGACCTATGTGACCTCAAAAGGCCTTGTTCTACTAATAATCTACGTCCTCTAATGGTATAGTTACGTTACTCACATCTTGAGAGTGATTATCACTGAAGAGCTTATTAGAATATACCTTCATCTCTTGAATCTCATTATCTTTCACCAAGACGATATGGTTGTGATCCTTAATACACCTAATAGTTCACAAATCCCTAGTCTTCTCTTTCATTCAAGCAAGCTTATAGATGCCGTTCTTTTGAGTCCAATCTATCAGAATATCTTTATAGACTCTCGCTCTAGGCCCCTTTGCAGCTTTCTTGATCTCCTTTGTTAGCTTATAATTCTCAAAGCTCTTTCTATCCCTACTATTTCCCGAGTTTCTATAGCAAATTTGTTTGATCTTAATTGTTGTCTTTACTTCCTTGTTCCACCATGATGTGTCCTTACATGGCAGTATCATATCTTTTGATTCTCCAAGTTCCTACTTAACCACCCGTCTAATAGAATCAGCAATTTTTTTCCACATCACACTAAGGTCAGCCACATACCACAAAACAAAATAGCTGAAAATTATTAAAGGATGCATTGCTTAAAAAACTATTTCAAATGAATAGATGAAGAAACACCAAGTTTGTATGAATTGATTGAAGAAAGTTCTTAACGTGTGAAAGCTTCTTGTATTCGATAAACTATAAAATCACCAAACTTACAAAGTGCAATTATCTCTTCAATGTTGTTTGTACACAAAGAGCAATTTAGTGGACTCAAAGTCGAGGAAACTATGTACATAATGATCAAGGACATAACAAATTATAGACATCATACCAGTTCAGTCAAAAATGCTTGGTATTTCTTCACATTGTTTGTACACAAAGAGCAATTTAGTGGACTCAAAGTCGAGGAAACTATGTACATAATGATCAAGGAAATAACAAATTATAAACATCATACCAGTTCAGTCAAAAATGCTTGTTTGTTAAGACCCTCTAATGCAGTGAATGCAGCCTCTAGGACTCGAGAAAGATAAGCAACAACTCTAGCCAAAAGAGAAAGAAATCAAATAATTTGCATTTTACATTAGCAGCTAAAGAAGAGATCTTTCCATAACATGGAAATTGAACGTATTAGTTCAATTAACAAGTAGACAACAAAAAGTAACGTAAAGTGAAGCTATAGCTAAGTGCAAAATGTTATAGGCAAAGCACTTAGATCATGTTTTGCGACGAACCAAACTTCACATCCATTGAGTTTCTAATGCCGCCACAAGAGTTGATTAGAAGGAAAAACCTTGTGCATGCATTTGTGGGACGATGATCATGAGCCATTCCATCGTCGGATGGGTGGTAATCTGTTGCCTTTTGTTCAGTTGATAATAATCGCTTAACGTACAATGGACTTTCACCAAGGCAATTACTTATATTTAAGAAAACTAAAGAGTAAAATAAAAAGATACAATCTTCAAGGTTGGAGAAAAAAATTATAGTTAAAAAAATATGCAACATGTAGTGGGTGATGAAAAGATCAACTCTATTATAATAAAGTCCATAAAGAAATATAATAAGAAATCTTTAGCCGCTGTCTAAAGCGATGGTGCTATATTCATTTTCCTTCAAATACTCACATTCAATGGATCCAACGAATATGGGTACGAAAATATGACTCTCTTACAAGAAAAAATTTGAAAAATTAAACACATCTATATCCTACAATTACATTTATATCCTCCAATAGAATCTAAATCGAAGAGACTGAAAGTGAGTAACTAACCTCGGCCGTCACAGTTTCAATGCATTGCTGAAGCCCTTTATAAGCGGCACCCTCTGCACTAGACATTGCTGTTGCCATTTCTTCGCTAGAAGCAGCATAAGCAACATCAACAGGCAATAAGAGCCGAGATATTGCAAAGTACTGCACATAAAAGGAAAGATTGATTCAAATCAAGGTTAGAAAAGGGGACCAAAAGTCAAGCCGTTAGACCTCTAGTTTCAGGTTCAACTGGCTGATTCATTAAAATAAAAATTTTAAATACTTAAAAATGATTTTAATTTTAAATAAATATTAATATAGTAAATAATTAAGAAAAATATTTGACTTAATTATATGGTATTTAAGATAAAATTAAAAAATTAAATGTTTAAATCTCATCAATTACCAAGAAAAAATATCAAACCGGTTTTTTAAACTTATGTTCTACTGGTTCAACCTATACAGGCTTTCATATGTTGTATCTGACCAGTTAATCGGTTTCTGGTTTAACCGACCGGTCGATCTTATTTTTATCCATGATTCAAATCTTCATAATACTAAAATATTCTTTCATATGTGAAATTCACTACAAGAAACAACCAAGAAATCCACCTACTTGCTGATCTATGGCCACACTACTGCCACAACGTTGTAATGCAACCATGAAAGATCTGAAACTGTTTTCACTAGCAGCCGTGGCAGCTTTTGCCTGCACATCGGGTAATTAACGACCTTTGTTTCCATAATTTTTTCTTAAATTGAAACGTGAGGTGCATAAAATAAAACATAATCAGGTATACACCGCAGAAGCAACTGCAGCCACCCTCCTACTAACACTTGTGCCTAGCACAAACCTTTCAGTTATATATTAGCTTTAGTCAAGCCATCTCTAGTCCAAGTCCATCTGTTATATATTAGCTGACCTAAAAAATGAGACTAATTAAGTACCCATGATAGAAATCAGCGTGTTTAATTAACCAACTTACATGGTTAAGTAGGCAGGTGAACGCTGCTTTTACATTTGGCTGCAAATGTTGAAGGCTGTTAAAGACATATTGATAACTCCATAAAATAAAATTATTTAATTTCATTATATACATTAAATTAGTTAAGTTTTAGAGACTTTTATTTAAATTTGATTTATATTTAGTAGTTCTTAATTGTGTATTAGTTTATTTAAATTTTATTTATTTTAATAGTTTTTAATTTAGTATTATTTATTTTTTTATATTTTAATTATTTAGTTATTTAAATACTTTCAATATTTTTTTGTAAGTTAAAACCTAAAGAAGTTTCAAAAAGTGTAACAACTTAATGAAGGGAAGAAGACTAATCAAGCAAGGTGGTTTCAACTTGGCAATTTCTAAAAATACATGCTCAAGTTAATTGTAGATCAAATCTCTCCACTTCAAGGTTTTACCTATAAAGAGGATCTTAGGATTAAGTTTTGAATCATCCCTAGACACTTTTTAGTTATTATTTTTAGAGAAAAAGAGAAGCTATCAAGATATTGCAATAGGAGAAGGATTAAAGAAGTTGAAGACTGAGACCTAACAAATCTTAGTTTTATCTTTTCCTTTAATCGTTTTATCTTTATTGTAATATTTATGATGGTGGAACTTCAGTGTTTTATGTTTTATTTATTCAATATGAACTAAATTTATTTTTCTAGGGTTATAATGGAACTCAACATGTAGTTTAGATTAATTTTATTCTTTTTTCTTGATTTAATGATATTTAAGTTGTTTGTTCAATCTTGTTCTTAATGGTTCTAGTTAATCAGTCACCAATTAAATTGATTTGGTAACCTCAATGAACTTGGAAAAGGGAATTTATACTTAAACCCGGATTGAATGACATATGTTTCATATTCATTTATTAGGATGAATTAATTTGCATATTAGATAGGAATATACGAGCATGCTATATATAATCAAATTAGAGTCTAAGCTTCTTTAGTTTCTTTTAATTCAATTTGCATAAGAGTATAGTAAATTGGTTAAAAGAGATATCTTTATAAGACCATCAGAAGATACTTATAAATAAATTAGAACTCTAAATTAATAACTCATTATCATTAGTCAAGTTAATAGGGTAAGACAAATTTAAATAAAGTACTGAAGGAAATTGTAATCCTAGACTTTTATTATTAATTAGTAAACCTTATTTATTTATTTAACTTTAGTTTAATTTCAATTTTAATTAGTAGTCTTTTAATTATTTGTTTGAATAAGATTAAATTATTTTAATTTTAATACTCAACAAAGTTAATACAAGTTCTCGTGGAAACGATACTGTATTTATCATTATATTACTTACTACATGCACTTGCATGATAAAAATCCAGTAACACATATTGCAATAAATTAGTAATTAATCACATTGACGTCATAATATCTGCTTTCTTTCACTCCACCAGCCTTTGTTTCCTTTTACCATGCTAGCATTTTGTATCATATTTGCATGCTCAATTTTCATATATGCAATCATGTCACTTTAGCAATATTTTTATCTATCATCCACTAGTCATGGTGATGGATAAGGCCTTTGAATTGCAATATTTCAAAGCTTTTGAAACAACATATTAGCCCAATTATGGACCTTAAGAAACCCATGAAAGGCTAAGATCTAGACAAAACTTTAAAAGCAATAGAGTTAATAAAAAAATTGGGAAGCCTCCATTTTTTTCCTTATAACCCCTGTTTAGGTGCTCGTTCCAGAATTTTATGCAATCTCTTTTGAGATGAAAAAAAAAAAATTGCACTAAGTAAGACAACATAGCATCGGTTGGCGGATAAATTATTATCAAAGAAGAAAATAAAGTGCTTCTGGATATTGCTTCTTCATTCTACCATACAAACTCTGTCACAAATACAACAGATTTCTACTGATGGGAAAAAGCCACTGAAGCCCCTTTAGATAGCCCGATTGTTCCACTTGGCTCAGAGATCTTCTGGCTTTCAGCACGCAGTTCTTCCAACTGCACAGCATCACAGATGTTACAAGCTGCAAAAATGAAGCAAATCAAGCATTAATTTACGAGAATAAGCAATCAAATGTGCAAACATTTGCTTGATATAGTTGGTCCAAGAAAGGCTTGCTCATGTTCAGGATATTTATCATTGTGAGCAGAAAAAAGAGACTTTGCAAGATCTGTAACAACAAGCAAATTTGTGATTAAGTTATAAAAGGAGAATGAATTTACAAAGTTATTGAGTGCGGTTTACTTTCAAATTTGTTTGAGTTACTTAACACTGTTATCTGGAATATTAACAGTTTAAAATTTTATACTGGAATCTTAATGTTAAAATATGTCAATGTCCACATATTTGCTGATAACTTTAGTAAAATAGTTGCTTATTCAGATAAAAGGAACACTTATGACGGAATCAGATTTCCTACCTCTACAACATAGATCATGTACAAAACAGGCTTTGTGGGTTCAGACGACCTCATGAAATATCAAGAATAAAATGTCACATCACCTCTCTTAGTTGAAATGCCATTTTATACATTTTCATCTAATTTCCATCATCCAACACAACCATCATACATCACTTTGGTCTACTTTTTATTTAATCCTATCAGCAGTTCCAAATGACCAAGCCTAAACCGTCTACTTGAATCAATTAACAATATATTTGATTCCAAAATGTATTTAAAATTATAAAGGATATGCACACTAAAAGGTAAATTGTAAAAGAGCTACTGTAATATTGCTACCTTCAACACCTAAATCACTGCATCCAATGCCTCGCAGGTCTCTAACAAGTTCTTGAGTCTTTCATATGCCACAACTATTATATATATATATATATATATATATATATATATATTTATATGAGCGACTTTGGTTTCAATATCATTTAAAGAATTAAATCTCATGCTATTATATATACGGGGAACTTTGGTTTCAATCTCTATCCTATATTATATAGATAAAAAAGATTTATGGTCTTCGTTCCTTCCATATATACAAAAAATTAACCAACACTCCTACCGTCCTATTATCTATCTCTTAGTCATAGCAAAAGATATGACTTTGTTAAAAGGAATATAGACATGATACAAGCTTCATTATATCAAGATAAATGTAAAGAATAACAATAACCAACCAAAGGCAAAACTGAAAAAGTAACAAAAGATATTACTCTACTGAAAAAGTAACTGGAAATTAACTAGCAAATTAAGAGAGCAATTTAGGTAGAAAGTACTGCATCAAGTTTCAAGTCAATCCTATTGAACTTTAAAGTTTCACTAAATTCTATTCCAATCAACCTATAGAGGTATTTCGCGTAAATCATTTTTATAATGATCTATGTCATGCTCCAAAGATTTTGTCCTTAACAAGACAATGTTTGCTATACAAGAAGTTTATGATGGATGGTAGATCTGCTGCTCGCTTCTAAGTCTAAAGACAATGAGAATAGCCCACGGTAAGCGCATGACTCTATTCCTATTAACTTTTGCAGGTCTATGGTTTAACGAAATCAGCAATGGCTTAATGGTCGGGTTTTAATAGTTATACTGAAGTTATCTAATTCCAATTCCGATGCTCTTCAGGTCCACATTTGATTACTGTAATCAGGAATTCGATATACAAAAACCAAATAAGAATTAGAGTAAAAAAAAAAATTTCCACAAAAAATCACTTTGACAATGGAATTAAGAAAACAAAACGTCCAATGTCTTATCGATTTAAATGCCAAGACAATGGAGAACAATCATAAAAAGCATACATGATATCAACTTTAAAACTAAATTCAAGTAATTCTTAACCAAGTAGCTTAATACCCCGAACATACAATTTCTTTCCATGGGCTAAAACACCAAATAAAGCACCACTACTAGTATTCTCAGCCTGACAAAAGCTGGAGCTAATAGACAACTAAAATTGAAAATAACTAAGCCAAAGAATCACTGCATGCAGCAACAGTCAACCACATTGTAAACGAAAAAAAAAAAAAAAATTCACATGGCACTAAATTAGACCTGCACATAAGTCGATCGGGCCGGATTTGGATCGGATTTAAATAAAGTATAAATATTAAATCTGTTCGTTCAAACTCGGCTTGATCCAAAATATGAGCATTGAATTTTGCCTAATTCCATCCATATTTGTAAATAAACAATCCAAGCCATTTTAAGTCCGTTTATATTATATTTTTTATAATTTATTTAAAAATATATATTTTTTTATTAATTTAATAAATTTTTTATTAAATTTATAAATATAAATAATTCAACTTAATTTTTAAAGTTTACACTATAATATTATATATATGTATTGTGTATATGGTAAAAATTATATAATACATAAAATATAAAATAAATATATATAATGTAATGGTAAAATGAGTTAAGTCGAGCCGAGCTCGAGCTTTGAAAGTTGAACCTAAAGCCCGGCTCATTTTTTAATCAGGTCTAATTTTTTTGCCTAAGCTCATTTTTTGAATTTAATATTTTTATGCAAACCTTTTCAAATATTGAACAAACCTTCGAGCTTTAACGGATAGTGCAGTCCTTGAACAAGCCTGCATCAAACAATCATATCCAGCTAAGTGTTGGCCGAAATAAATTCAAAGTTAAGAAGAATACCAAGGCTTGAGCAAACTTATTGCAATCTCTAGAACTCCGATCAGCTGCCAAAAAAAAAAAAAAAAGTGAGGAGGGAAGATTAAATTAAACAACAATATGTTGCTGCACAGTTTGGTTTGAGGAAAGTTTGAGGAAAAAAATTAAAAAAATTGGGATTCAAGAAAATTATGGGAGACAACTTAGACCGATTATTTTCTCTATCTTTCCTTCAAAAAAAGGTTAGGAAAATGAAGAGAAATATTGGGGTTCCACCTACAACTACAAGAAACCATCATCTCAACCATAAGCAACACATAAGAGAAGTATAGAGGGATAGAGAAGACAGCTCGTAGAAGAATCCAGAACTTAGACCTTCGTCCGACCACTACTAACTTTTTCGATGGTTACTCCAGGCGTAGTCAGTCGCGAAGCAAAAAGTCCATGGAGGAGGGAAGTTTTTTTAAGGGAAGGAGACCTGATATGTGAAAAATAAAGGAGAAAAAATTGGAGCCAAAACAAGGGAAGGTAATAACTTCTAAGGTTTAAACTAATATTTGTACTATTATTAAAGTTATAATGTTAAAATATAAAGACTTTGCGCATCTTGTTTAAAAAAATTAGCAGTAAAAGTTTACTGTTTATTTTTTTATATAGAAAAAAATATTTTAATTTATGTATTATTAAATTTAATATTTTAATTTTTGTATTTTAAAAATTATAAAAATAAAAAAAAATAGTTAATTGTATTAAAAAATCTGTTTAAATATTGATAAAATGTTAACATATCGTGTAATGTGAAATTTTAAATTCTATATAGAAATATGTTTAGGTTGTAGCCTATGTTTCGATCAATTTTTTTGTATAAAATTTAATATTTTACATCATATGATACATTAATATTTTATCAGCATCTAAACAATTCTTTAACATCATTAATTATTTTTTTCTTATTTGCTATAATTTTCAAAATACAAGAACAAAAATACTAACTTGAATAATACACTGACTAAAATACTTTTTTTATTATAGTACAAGAACTGCCAACAGACGTTTGTCAAAAATTAACTATCAGTAGTTCTCTCGCTGCCAATCATGTTTAGTAATTTATTTATTAAAAAATTTCAATTAGGTAAAATTTAGGTCAAGTTATGCAAATCGTCTCAGTATTATAGTGAAAATATAGATTTAGTTTTTATACTTTAATTTGAAAAAATTTAATCATTTTACTATACGAGTTAGTCAGTGTCAATCTAATTTAAAATGTTTTTTATTTTGTCTATTAATTAAAGAAACGTGGATGATTTTTTCTTACATGGCATGTGGAAATAATGTGTTAAAATACCATGTCATTTCCGCATAATTAAAAGAAAAAACCTAATCCCTATTAGAAACGTGAAAATTAAGTTAGGGTAAAAAATCCCTCTTCAGCTTAAACCCTTAAAATAGAAAAGCTTAATCCTCTTCATTTTA
>JBBYHK010000023.1:3844139-3868557 GCA_038382065.1 Adansonia grandidieri | reverse complement strand
ACTTCATTTATTGCCTTACTAACATGATTTCTTTGTGATGATTATTTGCATTCATGTTTTCAAAACATTTCAAATAAGATTAAAGGTAATGTTCCATGTGGGTATCTCTCAAGTGCACAAAGTGGAACATTCCATTTTCAAAGTAAAATCCATAGGTCATTTTATTGAAAATCTCTATATTCCCCATCTCCGAGGCATATATGAGATTAAATCTTTTTCATCAGAACTTGGATTTCTATTTCTATAAGATTCATCCATTAAAAGAAGGTTATATCGAAATATTGATAAATTAAGATTGAAAGAATCAAAACTGAGATAAGACATAGCTAGTAAGGTATCGATTCCGAGGGTCATAAAGTGGTTCATACCTCATCGCACGTAACCAACTCCCGAACCCAAATGTTGAATCTTTGCATTATGTAGACTATGGGATCGATGGTTTAATTTTCATAACTCAAAACATAGGTTTCAATAGGCATTCGATCATGCCTAGCCCGAAATATCGGTGGTAACTCCAACCATTGGCCATTTCATGATGGTCGTCTGAGACCAATAAGATAAGTGATTCATCTTATGGTCCTTTTCACCGTACCATAAGTTGAGAATTCATACATTCTCGTTCTTATTACATCGTGAAAGAAAAGTCTCGACTAAGAAGTCATTTCCAAGTCAGGAAAATATTTTAAGTCATACGCACTCGTAGATCTGCAAGGATCCATCCCAGGTATGTTGTGACAACCATTCCTCATAATTCATTATGTTCTGGCCAAAGACTTTAATCAAATCAACCATAGTCATGATAATTTGAGATATGTCTTCAATGTCACTTAAAAGGGTGAATCCTCTCTTGATCACTTATTCATCCTCTATATGCTTCATGTTATACCCAATACCACCTTTATTTTGTTATCCATCCATTGTGAACCTATTTATAATGGATCTAAGTATAACACGCCACGTATAAGATGACCTAGTATCTTGAGTCGAAGAACTGTTATATGTGACTTTCATATGAGAACATTTTTCATAGAAACTTGAGAGACATACCAAATGGAGTTCTCACTTGGGCTATGTTCAGTGAACTTGTTTCCACAAATTAAGAGTATCTCATATATTTCAACTTCTATGAGATCAAAGAGTTGCAAGCCTCTAATGCATGAAAGTTTAGTATATATGAGTTTTTATTATTTTCAATGCCTTATCTTGACAATACTATGACTAGGGGCATTTTTTAGAAACACAACTTTAATGCATAAGGTTCTTATTATCGTAACTTATTATTGGCTTTCCGAGACCATTGTGTTTCGAGGGCTTCATCCAATTAGTATTTGCGTGAATGTCAATCACACCACAACATGAAGGAAAACCTTCTTTACTTAATTTAGTAACACTTATATGGTTATTTGACTACATATCCCTTATCCTAATATGATTGGTTTAAGGGCATACATCAATATCTCCCACTTGCACTTGAAGCAATCACATTACTTTATGTGGATTATATGTCTAATTCATTCTTGATAACCTCTATTATTGAGTCATTAACTTGTTTGGATCATAATAAAGCCTTGATTCCAATTATATGGCCCAATTGTCTTATAATTATTAGAATCAACTTATTAGCTAAATGGCTAATGATACAAAATTAATCACTTTCGTAGGCCTATAATGATATGATTTGTTTTATGTCTCGTGGATATAAATATGTAATCTCTCTAGTTTGGAACTCTTTATAAAATTACATCCAAGTATTTATAACTTTGTTTTTCATGAATATTAACTTTTAATAGTTCATGAATGCTCCCACTAAGTCTTACCTTTTCATGAATATTAATTTTTAATTGTTTATGAATGTTCCTACTAAATTTCATATGTGTAATACTTCTTACAGGGAATTCAATTCAAAACTCCTTTTTAAATTCTAATTGACTGAGGCTTAACATATCTAATATATGTTTATTTGATATAAATAATGGACAGAGTTTATAGAATAAATCTACTATGATTTATTAAATAAGGATTTAAAAGGTATGGCATCCTTATACCATAAAAAAATAGATGTATGTTCATAACATTCTCCCAAAAATTGTTCTCCTAATTCTACCCATAATTGCTGAAAATAGAATGTCTAGACGTTCAATAATGAATCATAAAAGTTTCATAAACTTTCCTAAATGGATTGACAAGATTGATCTATATCAGCTGGGTTACCTCCTCCGTGTTGGCCCATGATTATTTCTCTATATTATTGCAAGTTTATGTTTGAGAACAGAAAGACCATGCCATAGAAAAAATTCTATGTTTTACTGAAATAAATCATGATAATGTTTCATAAACATTAAGAAGACAAGCTTTGATCAATATCTATAAGATTATCATTCTCATGGTCTTTCTTCATTAGTTGTTTCATTTGGTTTTTAAAATATGTTATATATATATATTTAAGTGCCAAACTTTAGGTATCATATACTAAGAAAAGTGAATAAATCTCAAAACATGTCTAAATCTCAAAACATGTCTATCTATGAAACTTCTGTAAGCTTCCTACTTTGATAATATCAAAGTGTTCCTTTTAATCTCTACTCTATTAAAGTAGTTCTCTATAAGTATAGCATGTTTGTTTATTATTTCATTTGTCTTTCTTCATAAAAAAGTATAATGATAATACATAGAACATACTCCATGACACATCTAATGTGCTTAAGTCTTAAAATACATCCTATCACATGATGCCTGACTAGGCTACCTTCTGACATCTTGCCTTGGAATAATTCTTTAGGGATGTCAAACCTTTTATCATGATTGTCCTTATTGAACTATTCAATAAAGCTTCGAATGATTTTAAGAACATTGACTACCAATTGCTTTTTTAGAGTTTTAGGTCCCCTACTAGTCATCATCAAAATGTGGCTAAATCAAGGTCACTCTGCAAACTTGGTAAGCTACCCCTAACCTAATAGGCTATTCTTGGATATGTCATTCAATTTTGTATTAAGACAATCTTAATACTATAAGGCTAGATAATGAAGTTTGGCCCATTTATTTATTAGCATCGAGTATGCTATGTAGTGACAATTTTAAAGTCATTTTTCTTGTTAATATCCTGTATAAATTTAAAACATTGTCAATAACATATATAAAGTAATCATCCAGTCAAGTTTTAACACTTGAATGACTATTCTTATTATTTTTACGAAATTATAGCCTTCAACTATAATACAATAAGTTCAAAGTTTGAATCTTCTTAATGAGTTAAGACCTCTTTCATTCTTACATAACCTAAGTGACTTAACAAATTATGCAAAAACTAATTGAGTCGGTAACTTAGTTTACCAATTGCATTTCCATGCAACTGTTAGATCAATTAGGTGGTAACTGTTTACCTAAATGCAACATATCCATTTTTCCTAACCATTACCTTTAATGCCATGCAGTCAAGTTGTATGGATCCAAACAACACAACTTTAGTTGAGTGGACCTATTAATTATAACTTAAGTAGCTCGAGCAACAGTGACCTTAAGTGACTCAACAAATCCCCTCGATCAAAACTCAGTTATCTTATTATAATTAAATGAAAGGCATTTTATTATGCTTAGGCATGGACTCTTAATTAATTAATTAGTCTCATTAATTGGAAATGGATTGCATCATATTGGCATTTATTTCAAGTGCATACATATCATATATATATATCAATATAAAATAAATCTAACATGTAATCCTAGGACTTTTATCTAAATCTAGTTTCCAGAGCCACTTGGAAACTCATTGGTCTAAACCTTAAGATACCTTACCTGTTAGAAATATTTAGAAATGCCATAAGGATGAAAAACACTATGATGTATTTCATTAGTTTAAACTGATTATTCATATTTATATAATCGAGGTTTAATTATATTATTGCTATTTTTCTTCATTTAGGTTTACATGTTAAAGTAAATTTAAGCAAATATGGTTCATTGATTACCTGTGTTCAAACCATTATGATGTTGCATATAATGGACTTTATATGCTAGAAAACAATATTCTATGGTAAGTAGTCTAAATTGATACTCCGTAGTCTATGTGGTTAATGTGAGAAATTAACTCATGTTAAGACTATTATGTCATCTAAATCCAATTGGGGGATGGCTTGTCTTGGTCATCTAGAACGATTTGACTCCTAAGTAGAGAGAGATATATTGCCTAGAGGTTGTTATATGTTAGACTAGACCAAAGGGCAATTAATCCATCAAATAGTGCATTTTAGTTAGATTAATTTACTTTTGACATTCATTGTATAATTACCTTAATCCTGAGTAAGTAACTGACTCCATGTGTATAATTTGTATACTTTGATGTTCCAAAGGCTAAACATCTCGAAGTAGTAAGCTACTAGATTGATTCGTTAGGTATATGACTTATACTCAATGAGAGCTTTCCTTATAGATATAGAATCATAGCTCCTATAAAAACTTAAGGTTATCCTCTTAAAAGGCATTACATAGGATAGTGAAAATGGATGAGGCTTTAGTTATTTGTTTATCAAATGATATAATCATTCACATGTGGTGAACAACCATTTTCACATACAGAATATAATTGAACTTTAAGATATAGTGATCAATTAGGTAAAGCAAACTTTAACCTTAAGTTGATCACAGATATCATATGAGGGTGTTACACAATTGGCAAGGTCATTAGACTAAAACTATTTATAAAGCTTATGTAATACATTATATAATTGGGATTGCAGTCTTAGCTCTTTAGTGGTACGGCTTTGAGATTAATAATTATGTGATTAATTATTCAATGTGGAATAATTAATACATAGATTATTGGAGCCTAATTATATATATCCAATTGGTCCCTCCACAAGCTCAATATAATTTCTTAACGAACGATTATTGATTGACAAATACCTGAAGTCGAATGATTCTCAATATGGTGCAAGTGGTACACTAGATTCACTTACTTTATGAGTGTGGACATTTTCTTCAGTAAAAAATAAAAGATAATTTTGGTGTTATTTATTTAGAATATATATTTAATTTGATTAAATATTTATATAGACAAAACTGGTAATTTAAATTAATTATATTTATCTTCTGATAAATATAAGAACAAATTTGAATTAAATAGATATGAAAAATTAATTAGTTATATAATTAATTTAATATCTATTAAGTCTTGTTTAGATATTTATTTATAAATTAAATATAAGTAATATTCTAATTGAATTAAGAAATATTATTTTATTTATTTTTTTAATTTAATTTATGATTTAATTAATTATTTTATTTTAGTTAACTTTATTGCGATAATTAGTACATAATTATTCTATTTGACTAAAATTGCCATGATTTTATTTTGAATTAGAATTAGAGTTATGAAAAATTATCGAGCTAAATAAAAGTAATTGTTTAATCAAAATTAATTAGTATTTATATTATATGAACTAAATTCCATAAAATAAATTTACGCCAAAAAATATATGGATATTTTTTGGCTTGGCTGAAAATATTGTGGTCACCCATATTAGTCTTGATGCCACACATAGAGCTTTATGGAATTAATAAAATAATTATTTTAATTAAAAAAATCAAAATTAGTGCTACCTTGTTACTTTATATAAATAAGAGACTTATGCCTAGGATTTCGTTTTAGACTTTGGCACCACACCTAAAGGTGCTGTACAAATTCAAAGTTGATCGAGACAATGAGTACCAAGACACTTTACCATTTGGGAATTGGAGAATAGTGGAGAAGGCTAATTCGTTGAAGCTTTCAAATGAAGCTAGTAATTCTTAGGCAGTATACTCAAATTTATAACTGAGGTACTTCATTATGGAGGTTTTATATAGCAACATGATTTAAAATGATCCAATTTAATATTTTAAACTCTGCTACCAAACCTCAGATGACCAAGTGTGCACTCGAGCACTACATTGTGAGCTAGGAAGTGATATGCCGATTGCATAGGCCTAGCATGTGTACTTTGGTTGGTCGGTGCGATACCATGCTACATGATGGCGTGAGCCCTGTGTGAAGTCCTAGTGTGTGCACACCACGGTGCGCAGTCATATGCCTAGGGGTGGCTTATTGAGCCATTAGGGCATGAACCCTGGTGGTAGTTCCAGGCTTATGTGGGCTGTGAGAGAAATTTGAGGTTTGGACCTTAGCATTTTTTAAGCATTATTTGCCAAAAATTTTCACGGGCAATGGGCCTGAACTTATAAAGGATAGTGTTTTTTAAAGGTTGTAGGTGGTCCAAATTTCTATTAGATTATAAAGATGGTTACTTTTAAATATTGTATGGATATAAACGAATGGATTACATGGATAAAAACTGATGCAGGAAGATAGAGCAAAAATTTAGACACAAAATATGCTTTGGATGAAATTTTTGTCACCTTAGTTTCTTTTCTAATTTCTAGGACAAGATCATGGTTTAGCTAGTTAAATATATTTCCATCTATATGTTTTTGTCGATGGATGTATGTATATGTTTGATAAAATGTCATATAGAATAGGTGACTGCTATTCAAACTTATGTTGATTGTACATATTGAAAAATCTTATATGCTTTTAAAATATTAAGTGGGAGAGGGTTTCGAACAAAAGCCAAGGCCTCTATTATTGATGCATATGTGAAAGCATGCTAACATCTCATGTCAGTTCCACCCTAGCCATACCCCTCAGTTCGACTATCACCAGTATATTAGATCGGATCTCCTATGTAGAAAATATACTTAGGCATATCCTATTTGAGATCATCCCTCAATGACTTGAATAGCGCATGGATTGGATTTTGTAAACGATGGTTTTACACTTAAAATGAGTTTAATAATAACCTCCCCTCGGAGCTCTGTTAGTTAAAATGGTGGCCAAACAAGCAGTTACTAATATATATCTAAAACTTGGAGAATTTAAGGCAGAATTTATTAATTGGATAAGGTTCATGTTTTTGGCTATTTGTTTTATGATTACCCTTCGATGGCTTAAAGCAATAGATACTAAAAATTACCATTGCAATGCTACATTTTTTATAAGGTTTTTCATGTATAAATGTATATAAATGTTTGATTACTACATATCTACCTGATAATTGCTTAAGAATGATTGTGATGTTTTCAATATATTTATTTGTTTCTTTTTAAAATGTCATCGACACCTCTTATGAAAATTCCTACAAGTAACAAATTGAATGGAGATAATTTTAAAAACTAGAAAAGAAATCTGTTAATTATTCTTAGTTGCGAGAAACACAAGTTCATACTTGACGAACCTTAGCCATCTAACCCTTCAAATGATGCATTTAGTGGACAAACTTTCTTACTTTACTCTCATTGGAAAGAGTCCAATGATATAGCATGTTACTATATGCTGGTTAGCATGTCACTATATGCTGGTTAGCATGTCAAATATTTTGTAAAAGCAACATGATAACTATGTCACTGCTAGACAGATCATGGATAACCTGGAGGACATGTTTGGAGGCTAAGTCAAGTTTGCTTAACAGTTTGCGATTATGAGTTTAATGAATTGTAAACAAAGGGTAGATACTTCGCGATTACGAGTTTAATGAATTGTAAGCAAAAGGTAGGTACTCAAGTAAAAGATCATATGCTCATGCTTATAGGATACTTTACTAAAGCTACTAAAAATGGTACAGAGTTAGAATATAACACCCTGATTGAGATGGTGTTTAAAACTTTTTCTAAGGATTTTATGAGCTTTTGGTCTGTGTATAATTTGAGAAGTGAAGAGTTACGTCTCACCGAGCTCATGAGAGAGTTACAAGCCTATAAGCTTATGCTCAATGATGGCAACCAACCCAAAAAAGAGACAAATTTGGCTATCGCTTCTAGTCCTAGTTTTAGGAACAAGAGAAAAAAAAAAGAAGAACACTAAGAAGCAAGAGGCTTCTATGTCTTTTATTCCTCTTTCATCTAAAGGTATGAAAAAAAAAAAGAAAAAGAAACCAAAAGACCCTAAAAAGTCAAAAGTGCTTTTACTATGGAAAGGTTGATCATTTCAAGAAGACTTACAAGGAAGTCCTAGCCTCCAAGGGCAGGGACGGTAAGGATTTTCTTTATATTGAAAAGACACTTGGGTATTGATTTTAGATCCATTAATCATGTTTGTGTTTCTTTGTTGTGGTTTAAGGAAACAAAAAGTCTACTTGACAAGAACCTCTTATTGAGAACTGATAATGGAAGCATAGTGTTAGTTAAAGCAGTGGGAGATGCACATTTTTATTTTGATGAATTTTGATTTGTTTTATTAAAAGACTATTTTATGTTCCTAGTTTTAAAAGGAACCTTATTTTTCTTACTTGTTTAATTAAAGATTCTTATTCAGTTTCTTTTAGTAAGCTGTGTTGATTCATAAAAATAAGTCTTTTATTTGTTCTAGGCGAATGGATAGTAATCTTTATTTGATCAAACCAAAGATATACTCACTGCTTGGCATTAAATTAAAGAATAATTCTTAAAAGTTAAAACTTCTCACTCTAATGAGGCGTACCTTTGGTATTTAAGACTTGGTCATATTAATGAAGAAAGCATTCAAATATTAGTGAATAATGGTCCATTAGAATCTTTAAAGAAGGTACGTCTTCCCCAATGTGAATTTTGTTTTGAAGGTAAAATGAGTAAGAGATTTTTTAAAGCAAAATGTACAATGGCCAAAGATCTCCTAGAAATTTTGCACACTGATGTATGTGGCCCCATGAATGTCAAAGCACGATGTGGTGTAAGTATAATGTATCATTCATAGATAACTACTCAAGGTTTGGATATGTGCACCAAATGCACCATAAAAGCAAAACCTTTGACAAGTTCAATGAGTATCATGCAAAAGTGGAGAAGCAATCAGGTAAATCCATTAAGACACTTTGATCTTATCAAAGTGGTAAATACCTCTCTGATGAATTTTTAGGACACCTCCTAAAGAATGGGATTTTATCCTAATTGACTGCACCAGGTACTCCATAATAGAATGGTGTAGTTAAGAGAAAAAAGAAGACTTCATTGGATATAGCATGACCCATGATAAGTTATTCAGAGCTTTCAATATCTTTTTGGGTATATGCACTACAAACAACATGTTACATTCTAAACCAAGTTCAACTAAGTTTGCTCCTAAAACTCCATATGAGTTATTGAAGGGCAAGAAACCTTTTTTTAGACATATGAGAATATGGAAGTGCACAAAGAAGTAGGAATCATATTCAAACTTATGAACATTTGTAGGGTGTCTTAAAAGAATAAAGGGAGGACTATTTCTAATTTGAAGGAATAGAAAGTCTGTTTTAACCCATGAAACTTTCCTTAAGGAGACTTACCTGAATAACTTTAAACCTTGAAGTAAAGTGGTGCTCAAGGAACTATCGAGAGAAAAAATTGCTTCTCAGATTCTGGTTTTAAATCCCACTGCAAGTTCCATGGAAAGACAAGCAAACAATCAACCACTTAGGGAGCTTCATCATAGCGGGATGATTTCTAGCAAACCTAATTTTTTCATGTATGATGGTGAGATTTATTAATCTAAGGCCATAAAACATGAAAATGATCTGGTTACCTATGATGAAGCCATGAGGGATGTTAATGCAAAGTTTTGGAAAAAAAAGCTATGAACACTAAAATGGATTTTATGAAATCTAACTCAGTCTAGAAATTATAGACCTTCCTAAAAAGGTGAAACCCACAAGGCGTAAGTGGGTTTAAAAAAAAAAGGATAGCCGAAAGGAAAGTTAAAACCTATAGGGCTAGACTGTTAATAATGGATTACATGCAAAAAGTTGGCATTAACTATGATGAAAACTTTTCACTTATTGCAATGCTAAAGTCCATTTGCATTCTAGTATCCATTGTTATGGCTCTTGATTATGAGATCTGGCAAATGGCTATCAAGACGGTGTTCTTGAATGGCCATCTTAATGAAAGCATCTGTATGGTGTAACTGGACGATTTTGTAGCAAAGGGCCAGGAAGCAAAGGTTTGTAAGTTGCTAGGATCTATTTATGGACTAAAGCAAGCCTTCCGCTCATAGAATCAAAGATTTGACCAAATGATCAAGGGCTTTGGATTTGAGTAAAATGTTGATGACCCTTGTGTTTATAAATGTATTAAGGAGAACAAAGTGGCCTTTCTAGTTTTATACGTCAATGACATACTAATCATTGGGAATGATGCAGGGAATCTATCATCGATCAAATTGTGGTTATCGCAATAGTTTGACATGAAATATTTAGGGGAAGCTAATTATGTTTTAGGCATTCATCTCTTTAATGATCAAAAGAACAGGATGATTACTTTGTCCTAAGCTTCATATACAGACAAAATTATAGAAAGGTATGCCATGCAAGATGCCAAAAATGGTTCACAACCCTCTATGGTAGGATTTATTTTCTCATTGAATGATTACCTTGAGACATTTGAAGAAAAAAAGCGTGTGAAGAAAGTTCCTTATGCATTCACTGTGGGTAGTCTCATGTACACTATACTTAGCATATATCTAGATATTTGTTATACGATTGGCATTGTAAGTTGATATCGATCGATTCATAGTAAAAAGCATTGGCAAGCAAAAACATATATTCACGTATCTTAAGAGAACGAGGAACTATACATTGGTGACCTTAAAGTAATTTCTGGTATGGATAAACCTATTATACTTTATTATGATAATAGTGCAGCAATAGCAAATAACAAGGAATCTAAACAGCATAAGAGGACAAAGCATATAGATGAAAAGTATCGTATTATAAAAGAGTTGGTAATGGATGAAGTGGTTAAAGTCTACAAAATCGTATTCAAAGATATCCTAATTGAACTTTTTACTAAAACTTTGGTGGCTAGGAGTTTTGAAAGGCACATCAAGGGTATAGGGATGATAGACATGACTCATTTATTCTCTTAGGGCAAGTAAAAGATGGTTAGAAATTGTTAGCAATGCCCTAAGGATGAAAGACATTTTAATGTATTTCATAAGTTTGAATTGATTATTCATATTTATATATTTGAGGTTTCATTATATCATTGTTATTCCATCCTCATTTAGATTTACATGTGAAAGTAAATGTAAGTAAATATGGTTATTGACTGCTTATGTTTATACCGTTAGAATATTGCATATAATGGACTTTTTATGCGGGAAGACAACATTCTAAGGTAAGTAGTCTAAATTGATAGTCCATAGTCTGCAGGGTTAACTTAAGCAATTAACTCATTTAAGAATATTGTGTTGTCTAAATCCTATTGGGGAGATGGCTTGTCTTGGTCATCTGGAGTGGTTTGACATTTAAGTAGAGACATAGATAGATTACCTAGAGGTAGTAATATATTAGACTAGACTAATGTGTAATTAATCCATTAATAAGTAGAAACATAGAGTAATTCACTTTTGACTTTATTGTGCAATTACCTTAGTCCTAAGTAAGTAAGTGACTCCATGTCTATAACTTGTATACTTTGATGTTCCAAAGGCTAAAACATCTTTAAGTAGTAAGCTACTAGATTGGTTCATTGTGTATATGACTTATACTCAATGAGAGCTTTCTTATAGATATGGAATCATAGCTCCTGTAAAGAGTTAAGATTATTCTCTTAAAAGGCATTAAATAGGATAATGAAAATGGACGAGGCCTCAGTCATTTATTTATCAATACGATTATTCACATTTGTTAAACAATCATTTTCACATATAGAGTATGGTGGCACTTTAAGGTAAAGTGATTAATCAGGTAAAACGGAATTTAACCTTAAGTTTATCATGGATATCATATGAGGGTGTTACATACATAAGAAGGTCATTGGACCAAAAGCTATTGACAAAGCTATTGAAGGTGGTACTACTTTGAGATTAATAATTGTATGATTAATTATTCGGGTAGAATAATTATTTAGTGTAGAATAATAGACTATTAAATCCTAATTATATATGTCCCATTGTGTTAGACCTTTTAGTGGTGAAAAAAAATCAAGAGGGGGTGAATTTATTTCTCAAATGCAAATTAAAACTTTGATAAGTGAACTTGAGAAATCTAAGCAATAAACTTTGGAATGCAAGTTAGTGAATAAAAATAAAGAATTAAAGAGAAGGGAAAAAAGAAGTAAACTCAATGATTTAGAGAGGTTTGCCCTCAATTACCTTCGTCTTCTACCTCGACCTCACTTACCTTGGTTATCCCTAATTCACTAACTTGAATTGTCTAACCTTTTAAGGACAAGGTATAACATTTACATTCCCTATCTTTCTAGGCTAAGATAGAACCTCTACCTCTAATTTTTTTATGGCTAAGTTATAACCCTTCTTTACTTTTCAAAGGCAAAGTAGAAACCTTCTTTACTTTTCAATGATTGAGCAGGAGCCTCCATCTTTACAAGGATTTGAGTGTAAATGGATAAAACCTTTAAAGGCTAGGTGTTTACAAGAGTTAAGGCATAATGATGACAAATCTAATGATAAAATTACAAAGAATATGAGAATATATTGGAAGCATTACTCCTATATATAATGAAATTGCTTTGAAATATGGAAGAGATGAAAATTATAACTTTGAGCTTAATCTCTTGGTTCATCTTCATGTTGGAGGTGTTAGAAAGGTTTATTTATAGCTTTCATCATGAATATAGTCATTGGGAATGTTTGGTGAAGGAACATAGCAATTCTAAGCTTGATTTGTGTGATTTTTGTTCATTCCCACTTGTTTGTATCGATACATTTATCTTGTGCATCGATGCTCTATAGTTAAACATACAAAATATGACCGTTGAAAAGCATGTATTGGTACAAGAAAAGGTTGTATCGATACACATCTTGTTGTATGGATACAATAGACATTTGAATTGATACAATAGCCATTTGTATCGATACTCACAAGGGTTTCATGAAAGGTAAGCTACTACCAAGCATTGTACTGATACATACACATATTGTATCGATACATACACATATTGAATCGACATTCATATGAAAATCAATTTTAAGAGGTTTTTAATGACTTTAGAGAATATAAAAGTAATCTAACATATGTTTTACATAAATGAATGTATCAAGAACACATTTTTAAGTGCTTAAAGGAGTTAAAACACATTCTAGTATTTCTCAAAGTGTTTACAAAATA
Organism: Adansonia grandidieri; assembly: GCA_038382065.1. Lineage (NCBI taxonomy): Eukaryota > Viridiplantae > Streptophyta > Magnoliopsida > Malvales > Malvaceae > Adansonia > Adansonia grandidieri. Next base: position 3,855,445 of record JBBYHK010000023.1, on the reverse strand, counting down.
TTTCATGGAAAAATACTAACTTGAATATATTTAAAAATAAGTTAATTAAGCTTAAGTTTTAAGTATATCAAAACTAAGAGTAATTCAAAGCTAATATAGCTAACAATTTCTCTCTTTTTGATATGACAAAACTTAAGGTGAATTTGCTTATAAAACTCCCCCTTAATCAATTAAAGATTTTCAATAAAACTCCCCTGTAATAAAAGCATTATGAAAAAGAGTTTTTAAGATTTCTATAAAGAGCTTTTGAAAAATTTGGCAATGGCATTTTTGGTCATATTTGGCTATAAGGGTACCAACATAAGATATTAAAGATTTCAATGATATAAATAATATAAGCACATGTGAAATCTTCTTATCTACTAGCATAGATATACATAAATGAAGTACAAATAAGTAAATTATCCCTTAAAATTCTTTTACTTTTAGAATGTCAATAAGGTAAAGGTAGATTAATGTAAGGTTAGGGGATTAATTCCAACATGATTTCTAAGACGTATACCTATTATGAATCTTTAAGAGCATATATACATATTATTGAGAAAATATATACATTTAAACCTTAATGCATAGTTCAAGCAATTTTGTATTTTTTTTATAGACATTTAAGCACATTTAAGATTAGGAGTAATAGAACATACTGATTATTGAAGGATTTTAAGAATTATTAATCCAATTATTGTCTAGATGCATAGTAGATGCCAATTTTTAAATTTTTAGTACTTATAAATACTACTCATAATAATTCAAGAATCCATATAGAAGGTTAAAGATTTAAAAAAAAAAACATGGCAAACTTTCATAGGTTAGAAAATCATTTGCTCATTTATGATATGTCAATAAGATCATTTGAATCCTAATTCAATCAATGAACATGCATAAAGGTGTATTCATTTTAATTGATGAGTTAAGACATAATTAAGACCTAGTGTATCAATTGTCAAAAACAAGTGTTAAAACAAAAGATATCAAAATAATTAACTCAAGGTCATGTTCAAAGATTCATATTTAGCAATCATTTCAAGGATACATATATACAAAGATACTAATTATATATAATTGATTCATGTAGGTCACCAAACTTAATGCTAAGGGATAAAACTTTAATACCATTAGTTTAGTGATTACTTCAAACATACCAAGCTTTGATAATATGCTCACTATGAGTTTGAAGATCATAGTTCCTAGTTCTTTAAGCATTCTTTGATGGTTGTGGCTTGATTTGAAAAAGTTGCATACTTTGTTTGCTTTCTTTCGTTGTGCAGGTGTTTATCTTTCAAGAATGGTTTTATCACCATGAAAATTGCAAAACTTAATAAAAATCTTAGCAAAAGATGAGCATTAAGGTTCTAAAACATTTTACAATAAATGATGCAAAATGTTAATAAATATAAAACATTAAGTATATACGGTGGCAATTGTTATAATGAAAGGAAATATCTTTATTCAAGGAATAAAAATAATGACTTGTATTTTTATGCATCATAAAGCAATATGAGCAATTTGATTTGTGAAACACTCATAAATCAAATACAATGTTTAAGCATGTGATGAATTATGAAATGATGTTCTTTAATGTTTAGGAATCATAAAAATGAAGCATTTCAAGTGAAAACCATAAAAGAGACCAATTTTGCATTTAAAAACCAAAGTAACACAAAATTGGCTGAAATTCACATCTTGTATAGATACAAGGGGCTTTTGTATCAGTACACATAGTGATGTATCAACACAAAGTTCATTGTATCGATATAATTTGGGTTTTTATTCATTATATTGATACAATACTCTAAGTATCAATACATGCCTAAAGTTTTTTGAAAATGCTTAAAAACTATGCAATTTGGCATTCTAAAACCTATGATTTGATATTCTAATGCAAACTTTTGATTTTAGACATTTAAAAATGTATATAATGATTAAAAGTTTGAATTAAAACGACTTATAAAATTTTGAATGAATTTGCATATTCAGTCACATAAGCAACTTAGTTTAAGCAATATGCAACTAAAGGTCATAAAATAAGAGATTTTCATTCAAACCACATATGCATAAGTTCAAAAATATGTTCAATGTATGCCAAGCATGTGCAAGCCATAAAACATGAACCTTTAACAAAATCAATCATCCTAAACCTCATGCAAGCATAACTAACATAAAGCATTAAAAAGACTTAAAGACTTGCTTTTGACACCCATTTTGTCTGGACCAACATTTAAGGTATCAAAAGTCATTGTTCAAGGTACCACCAAGGTCATTCGAAGAAACATGAGTCGAATTCCCATATTCTTGATTAAGGTAAAGAGTTTAGAGAGTCAAAGGTAAGAAAAATTCATATTTTTGTATGTATATCCGGATACATACATAGGTGTGAGGTATCGATGCAAGACTCCATGTAATTCAAATTCCAAAATCTTACTAATTGTATCAATACCAAAGGGCATGGTATCAATACTTAAAGAATGGTATCGATACCAAAGGTGCTTGTATCAATATAGAATTATGCCGTAGCTAAAATCATAATTTTTGGCCAATAAGTATCGATATAGGGGTGTATGCATTGACACAACAAGTTTAGTATCAATATAGACTTCCTAATATCGATATACCATGTTTTATATAGATTCTAAATTCAAAAAATTGATACATTTTGGGTTTTTTTGGCTTAATGTATTTATACAAAGCTCAATGTGTCGATATACAAGGCTATTGTTAGCGTAATTTAAGACATTTTTCCTCCCTTTGTACCATGACTTCAAGACTCAAATTTGGCAATGACGTTGGCCTACAAAATCATCTAATATCAAACATAACTTTATAAAAATCATGTGAATTTAATTTTTTGGCTTTAAACATTGGATTAACACATTTTAAAAAGGCCAATTAAACTTGGCATGAGGGCATTTCATGAAAAAATCTAATTTTATGAAGGATAAATTTAAGATTACTTATTTGATCAGCTAATGCATGGTTTTCTTTGCCTATAAGAGTCAAGATTAACCAATCAAATGCTAAAAAGTTTCAGCTTGGTACAATGAGTCATCATGTTCTACATGCCAAAAGTCCTATATGCCCTTTTTGCTAGGTCATTTTAGTGGTTGAAATCAACCACTCTATCAAAAAACTTTCTTATCAGCTAAGGAGGTTACAACCTTTTTTAATCAGCCACCCCTAAAAAACCCTCAATCTCTACTCAAGTTCTTCCAAAATCTCTATTCCCGTAGCTTTCTTTTTAGCCTTCCAAAAACTCTACCAAAACGTTTCGTTTCCCTTATCTATACCTTAAAAACTATCCTCTATAGCCACTGTAACCAAAAGCTCTTTCTTTTTATTCCTTTCTTGCTAATTTATAGCAAAGAAAAGGAAGAAAGTGAGCTAAAAGTTATTGGATTACTATTTGAGGATATATCTGGAGTTTAAGCTTCATTTTGGTATACTTTCTATCTTTTCTTTCTTTCATTTTTTGTTTTCCTTCATCATCATCATCTTAGTGAACCTCTATGTTTCAGTGACCATATTAAGGCTTCCATGGATTATTATGGCTTTATTTATGGTAGCTTTAGTATGTTGATGACTTTCTTGGTGCTTCAATGGTGTTTTAATGAACTATAATGCCATACTTCTTCTCGACATTAAAGTAGCCCCCGCTCATGCATTCTTGCCATGTTTTTTTTTATCTCAACATACTCATTTCATGTGTGAATGCTTATCCTAGCATATTTTGCCTTAACCATATCTTGGGATGCATTTTCACTATGATTTCCTTGTTGAAGTGAATGGATAGTTTGCTGTTTTGAGTAGTTGTTCATGTTTGATACTTGGTTTAGTGCATCATATGTTTGCTAAAATGCCTCTATAATGCTTACAAAAATCCATTTTCAAAGAAAACCCCAAGTTAAGCTATACTAACCTCAATCAATAGGGATTAGCATTTATTTCATGTTTTTAGTATATTGGTTCTCTAATTTTAGGGATATATCAAACATAAATTTTTGAAATCATGGCCTCACTAGGCCAAATAAATTATTTTTAATCCAAAAAAATGTTTTCAAGTATTTAGTTTATGCTTTTTTTTTAAGCCTATCATGACTGTTGGTGTGGAAAACATATGGTTGGTGGCCTACTCTATAGGAGTTGGATTGGTCTGCTACTTGATTACCATGGACCTCAGTGATTAGGCATTCACATGTTTGACACTTTGACATGTGACCATAAAAGCCTTAACCCAAAGAAACCCTTGTTTCGGCATTGACAGCATAATGATCACTATTTGAAAAATTATTTTTGGACTTCAATTGATTTTTCTAGAATTTTCAATCATTTTTCTTTGAAAGGGCTTTAAATTACCTTTACAACGATACCTTATTTTCCCTCAGATCATTTTGGATGTAGAAGTTATGATTTTTCAAACTAATGCTATATAAAACCCATAAAATCAGTCATTCACATTATGTTTAGGTGAATTTGACCCATTAAATGACTTTTTTGGAGTTTTTGGATTTTTTTCTAAAAATTTTACAAGATTTCCTTTTTAAAAGTATCATTTGTGATTTAACAATCCCGATGGATCCAAAGTGATTTTTAGAAGTTCACAGCCCTCTTTCCTCTGCATTTGCTATAAATACTGACTCAAACCTGGCTTTAAAATTTAATTCCGCCGAGGACGTGATTTTCTAGGATTTCTGGAATATTTTTACGTTAATCTTTATTGAGTTATCTTTCCAATAGTACCGTGTTTGCCACTAGAAACCATTGGACCAAATCAAAATAAATTCTAGAAAGTGGATAGCAGGATGCTATCCCATGTTTTTTCTAAACTTAAGAAAATTAAATTAGATTTTCTCGAACCATTATTTCTAGTCATTCGAATAACTCAAAGTAAATTAATGATTTTCCCCATGGTGTCATGACTCACAATGTAGGTCCTTTTAGGCTTGGATCAAAACTCAAAAATGTTTTCAAAAGTAATTTTCATTTCCTATTTACAACAATTGATTTTCTATTTTAAAATCTTGTTTTTTGAAAAAAATCAAAAATTTTGATTTTCAAAAATCACTGAATATCTCTTTTTTCGAGGGATGCTCCAATCCTATTTTTAGGGGATACACCAACCTTACTTTTTTGAGGTGATCTCCGACCCCTTTTTTTTGAGCGGATACTCCAACCCTGCTTGTCAAAAATAAATCCAAAATCTAAGCTTTCTCTCCTTAAGGCTTCCCTGGACATTTTATCAAGTTTTTCATGCCTAAGATGACCATTGAGTCCAAACATGTCTCAAAATTGTCAATTCGGATATTCCTCAATAACAGAGGTCAATTATGAGATACTTTTTGATCGTCTATCCTTTTTTAATGTTTTTGTATATTGATCTTTAATGTGATTTTTATTATATTTCTTTATGTATTATAAGCCGTTTCTTTTCTTGATGAGAATTTGCACTCATGCTTTAAAAAAAAATCAAATTTTAGTAAACCAGTTCTGTGCCAGTATCCCTTTAGTGCCTGACATAAAGTATCATCTTCTAAATCCATCCAAATCTTATTTTACCAAATCCTTTAAGTTTCTCCTCCCTTATTGGTTGTTTAGAGAGATATTAATTAAAATTTTATCTTAAAAACCTGGATTTAATATTTAAAATTTTGCATTTATAATAAAGGGGTTTCACATAAATAATGATTGTATGAAAAATTGAGGAAAACTGAGACTTCAATAATTTATGGCTAGATGTTACAAATTTTGGCATCATGGAAGTGCTAATCCTGGCCTACATATAATCGACTCCTAGACCTTCTCAAAATGAACTTTGGTATACAATTGCGTAAAATCAATGTTTCTAGTTTTTGAACTCAGAATCATCAGTTTTAATAGGTATTTGGTCATACCTAGCCTAAAATAATCTGTGGCAACTTCAAGTCATGTTTGTTACATAGTGGCCATTCAAGATCAGTTGGATGAGTGATTTCTCTGATAGTCCTCCCTTAAACTTTCACTTTTTCATGCCTAATTCAAATCCCAATCAAGGGATGATCTAAAGGCAAGTTCCTTCTCTCTTTCGTTTAAGTCGTAGTGTACAATGCAAAGGTCATGTAGTGACAGCTTGGTGACTTCACCAAGGATCATTTTTTAGAGTCAGGCTTGCAAATAGCTAGATTTTATCATGATTCTCGATTTCCCTCAATTTTAGTTATTATTTATTAGTAATCCCTTTTTTCAACTTTTTTATGTATGATATTTATTTGTCATCACTCTATGTTTTTGTGTTTCCCATGATTGCTAGGGTTTCTTCCTACAAAAAAAATGAATATGACAATTTTGGTATAATGGTAATAAAGAGAGAATGAAAAGGTTTGATTGTTTCTTGACACTTACCGTGTACTCAAATCTACATTAGACTCTCAGTCATTGTTTTTTTTTTTTTGTGGAGAGAGAATAACAATCTTTATTATGTGAAAGTGGGCTAATTATCTTTTTTGTGTCTCTTCGTTACCCATGGGCTAGCGATATCTACCAAGGTGTAAAGTACCTATGCTCTTGTGGTATTGTTTTTATTCGTATGGGCATAGCAAAACACATCCACCTGAATCAAACTCACTCCACCAAGCTTGTGATGGGCCCAGGATTGCAATGACTCGGCTATCCCTACCAGATGGAAGAGCAATTTGGAAACCTTTTAGAGTTAATTCAACCTCATATGGTCTACCATAAGAGCTAAACCTTGTTCAGCCATATCGAAGTGTTGCAAGATTGACGTGGAGAATAAGATAGTTAAGGAAACCTTCTTACCTTTTATTCCTTTTTATCATTTCTTTGTCACGTAGATGATGATGAGCAAACATCATCACCAATGCCTTTTTTCTCGTCTTGATCCCATGATCCACTATAATACTATCAGTGCATGTCGTTATGCTATCCGATCGATGCCTAATGCTTTTGTTCTTTTTGCAAGAGAAAATATTAGAATGTTGTCACTTAGTATCCCTTTTAAGGTCAGTATCACTTCCTAGGGAACTGAACCTACTTGGTTAAGTCGTTATGCTACCTAACCAATGCCTAACCAATAGGTTTAAACATGTTAATCATTAAACAATGATAAGTGAGTACCTAACATTCTTAGAGGCATCATGCCGTCTTGTTGTGTATAAACCACCTGAACAAACCATCATGCTATCCGATGGGTAGCTTGACATTAGCTTATGATTATATGGTCATAGGTGAATTCTCATTGTCCTAAGTGTAAATCTTCATCCAAATGTGATGCCTCTAGCTTGGATGCACTATTATGCTATTAGCATATGTCTTGGTTTGATAGGCAAATTGACTATACCCACATTTCTCCATGTTCTCCCTAAGGCATTGTGATGCCACCAAGCATTTTATTCTCTGATTTGTTTCATGTCTTTAATACATTACTAACTTAATGTTTCTTTTATTGTTGTCTTTGTTACATGCATCATATCATCTCAAGACAGTTGGTTCCAAGGACGGTGTCCATAAACAAGTGTCTCACCATGGCATAAGCATTAGCTAAAAGTTTTGAAGATTTTAAGATAGTCAAGACCAAGTTAGAAAAGGAATAGAGAGAGAATGGGGATAGTTTCTAGCTCAGATATATCTTAAAGATCCTAGAACAGGCTAAAATGGTTTTTAGCAGTTTAGTCTTCAGGAGTTGAGAGATGTATGGAATGTTAGGATAAGACTGATACGATAATTTTCATAGAATGTTATAGGGATACTATTTTATTTATTCCAGTTGAAGTCAACTTTAAAGGCAGGAGCTAGTCCTTATTGTAGAAGAGTATGCAACCATACTTAATATCAAAAACACCCAATGCGACAAAATTTACCCTAAGTCAGCAAAACCTATACCCCCAAGAAGAAGTTTGCCAATATACTCTAAGTAGGAGAGCATTGGGTGGACTCCCATCTAGTTAAATCAAAGAATATTGTATGTATCAAATGGGATAGTTTAAAATCTACCATGAGTACTCAATCAGATAAGAAGAAGATTTAATATGCTTTTACATTTGCAATTTATGGTCTAATCATTTTCTCAACGGCGTTGGGGCACATAGAGTTTGCCATGGTAGATATTTACTCAAATCTAAGTTGTGAGATCAATCTTACTTCTACCATCTTAGTAGAGATTGTTCGGTCCTCAAATTTTAGGAGAAAAAAAGGCAAAGCACAGGTCATCAGATGCTCATCAATGTTGTGTGTATGGCACCTTAGTCATATTTGGGCTAAGAGACTGCTATAACCATACATGTCAAATTTTAGTCCTTTCACCAAGTCCTTGGAAAAAGAATGGCAGCAAGATAACACCAAAGATCAAAAGATTGCAAAGTTTTGAGATTTGAATTCCAATGAAAGGACTTGGATAGGTCCATGGATTATTCTTGGCCTAATTTTGTACAAATGTAAGCCATTTCATTGGTGCCTCTTAATGGATTATGGGGAAAAATTAATTATGCTTCACTCATGGCTTTATGGCAATTTGATTGTAGTCAATTTTCCTTGTTACTCATGAACTTTGAATGCTAGATTTTGCATATGAAGGGGATGGTTACATAAGCCAGGTGCAAAAGATCTTTGACGCATGGTTAAAGACCTACCGAATCATGTTAAAGAGAGAGAAAATAATAACTTTGACTATAAAAATTAGATAGCTAGGCGAGTTAACACCAAACTATTACCTACTACTAGAATCCCTTATGTTTTGATAAATAACCCTCTATCTGAGATTGAAAGCGTAAAGCATAAATTTGCATTAGAAAGAGCAACTTTCCTTAAAGAAATTTATTAGTTACAAGAAAAGAAGTGCCAATTGGAGCATAAGTGTCAAGTCCAAGAAGGGTAGATATGTGACCTTATCAAGACGAAAAAAGTCATCAACAAAGATCTTCAAGACTTGAAGAAAGACAAAGTGGCACTTTCGAAGGCAAAGAAATAACCCAGGAATGGGCAAATCCCCAATTGAATAGACAGTCGAGTTTTTCTCTTTTGCCAATGGCTTAGCATCTTGAAAGGCTTAAGTGAAACTACCATAGAAAACTCACTAAGACTCATACAATTGCTTTGGTTTATAAAAAATGAAGCAAAAGCTTGGCATCTCGAGTACAAGTTCTTTTAGAGGGAAGGGTTAAAAATGGAGTCTTTAATTGCAGGAGTTCAGGAGTTAGAGAATGCCTTCAGGTCTAGCAAGATCATGTTAAGAGATTATCAAGGACTTTAAAAGAATTATGCCATAATTAGATCTTGGCCAACCAATCTTGATCAAAGGATAGGGAACATCTTTAAAACCTCATTGAGCAAATCCACATGGTTCAAACTAGCTTAGTTGACATGGTCGAATTTGCCAATTCTATGAGGCAAGACTTCAATCACATAGAAGATAGTGGACAAGAACTGTTGAACTTTCTAAAACTTGTAATCAAAAAATGTAATAAGATGCAATATTTTCAAATTTGATTATTTTCATACTTGATAGGCTATAATTAATGTTTTATTCAAATAGAAGATATTTATTCTAGATATATAGCAAAATCCAACTATCTTTTGCATTTGGATGCATGATTTAATTGTTTAATTATGTTTTTTTCCATTTGTATAATATTATTACATGCATATGATTTCATCTTCTTTCGTACATTACTCATCATATCAATAAGTCTGTACAATATCACTTTGAACTACAAGGGTCCTCAAAACATAGAATCGAACATCCAACATTAGTGCAATACTCATCTGCATTAGAAGACAATGGAAAACGATCACTAAGCTTTTATCGAGATGCCTTGAAGTTTTACATTGAGAAGCTTAAGAGCAAATGCTTCATAAGACTGATGAACTACAAAATCAAGCTGCTAAGTTGATAAAACTACTGGCTACTATCCTAAAAGATAAAAGGCAAGCAAATATAGCTAATAGCGAGAAGGAACCAGCCAATCTTAAGGTTAATCCAAATTGGGGGATTGAGGCCACCAATACTCCTAAAGAGGCATCCCAAGAACAGTCACCCTCAACAACACTAATTTCACCTGCTAGCGATTCATCTATATGAACCCTATAACTGCACCACATCTACCTCAAGGATATCACGACATGAATATGGGTTCATCACCAACAAATCTTTTAGTTCCAAACCTTAATGAGCAAATAGAATAAGAAAAAGTAACCGGTTCAAAGTGTGCCATGGCCGTTGAAAATGAAATTAAGTACAAGCTATTGGAGATACACCTTAAAGCTATAGAAGGAAGTGATAAGTTTGGAACTATGGATGCCAAATCATTAGGAATAGTTTCAAAACTTTGTCATCCCACCCAAGTTCAAAGTACTAGATTTTGATAAATACAATGGAACCATATACCCTAGTACACATATCCATATGTACCATCAGAAGATGGTCAGGCATGAAGACAACAAGAAACTATTAATACATTGGTTTTGAGACAACTTAACCAAAACAACTACATAATGGTACACGAAGCTTGACTTAATTAGAATTCAGTCATGGGCAAATTTAGCTCGAGCTTTCCTGGAAAGTATAAGCATGTATCCAATTAGGCTTTAGATCATCTTTCTCTATTGAACATGGAAATGAAAATTACTAAAAATTTTAGGCAGTACGCCTTAAGCAGTGAAAAGAGGCTGCCTAATTTCACCATTCACTAACCAAAAAAGAGATAATGGGCATGTTTGTCAACACTTTGCAAGCTTTTTACTATGAGAAGTTAGTGGGGCATGCTATGAAGAATTTTGCTAATATAGTGATATCTAGAGAAATAATTGGCAACACCATAAAGAACGATAAGATGTCAGGAAGGGAATCCTCCAGCTTTACCAGGAAGTCTATCGCCAAAGGTAAAGATAAGAAGGTGAAAGCTACTAGCAAAAGCCCTACCAAGATCACCTAGAATCCTTATTTAATATTGAGCATGCATTTCCTTGGTATGGCAAATCTAGGTTTCAACCCTGTGCCCCAGTACCATAATAGGTCTACTTTACTAGATTTAATCCCACCATGAACCTTTTATCAAACTGAGGTCAAAATTCTACTCAGAATACTTTGTCTCAGAACTAAAGTAACAATAAAGCACTGAATAATCAACAAGCACCTTGGGAAAGAGAGCATTTTGATCTGTTTCTCGATTTATATAAAGAGCTCTATGCTTGCTTATTGGTAGGTCAATTAGTAGCTCTAGTATTTATAACTCCAAGGTCACCTTCTTATCCTAAATTATATGATGGCAATGCCTACTGTGAATACCATGCTAGAGCACAAGGACACAACATTGAAAATTACACTT
>JBBYHK010000023.1:3823183-3844039 GCA_038382065.1 Adansonia grandidieri | reverse complement strand
CTTCTTCCGACTTGAAAAGGAGGAGAAAACCGAAATTAAAGCTAAAAGATAAAAATCCAACAAGTGCTTTTAAAACTAGTTGGTGGTGGGTCTAAACCTACACCAGGTATTATTATTAGCCAAAAAATGGAATCCTATCTCTATCCCATCAATGGACTCCATATAATATATACATATATATATATATATATGTGCATTTTGGCTTACCCATCACCCAACCTATCGACTCTATCCTGGTCAGACCATTGCTACCTATCTAGGACTAGGACCCCATTTGAAGACTTTCTTAATTGAGGCAAATGAGGAAATGAAAGCCTCTCTTTGGCCTCTAATTGATGGGATTGGGACTAAATTATAATTAAATTAATTTGCATTACTACGTGTTGTATAATATCCCTTTTAACTAATGCGATCAATAGAGAAATGAAACGAAGAAACATATGCGAGGAAAATTACTGTTTTAGGATAATAGTTTATCAACTTTAATGCAAAACTCTTGAAAATGTTATATAATCGAAGAGATTTAATATCGTATTTTTGAACACAAACCTTGAATTAAAAAAAAAAATGAGAGTAATAAGAGAGAATGATTTAATTATTGAGAGATTGAATATAAAATTGTATTAAAATGAACGTTAATATAAAAGTATTTATAATTAAAAGCTTTTTAATGAATAAACATGTCTTAAGTAAATATTCACCACTTTGTGGATGAAACATAATGTCCAACTAACATATTGTTTTGTTAAAATTTCTAGGTAAGGAAGTCGACTGTCCGACTGTATCATTCAAATGTCCAAAGCAAATCTTTTTAATTTGCATTCAAAGTTCGTTTTTCGATTTTCATTCCGAATGCTATTTATCAACTTCCGAACATCATTTCTCAAGACGTATACATACTACATCAAAGCATCCGAATGCTCAAGACAAAAATTCCATATAGAACGCACTTCAAAACCTAACATCTCTTTATTGAAATTCATTCCAAAGATTATTTATCACTTAAAAAAATAATTTCTTCACACGTATACATGCGCGCGCGCACACATACATATATATATATATATATCATATAAATTTTTAAACATTTTTTTACATAAAAACACTTTAGAAAACATTTTTTTCCTAATATTAAACAATAGTATAAGATCCCAATGTGCGTGCTTTTCAAAAATTAGCCTTTGTACTAAATTCTAAAAACAAGAGACTCTCAAAAACTCCCCCTCCCCCCCCACCACAACCCAAGGGAAAAAAACACACATTTATAGGCATATGATAAAAACAAAATAGAAAATGTTCTAGAGTAGTAATAATAATATTGGTTAGGTGATGAGCGATTGATCAGAAATGAAGGAGCATTGTTCCACTTTCCCTGGACATTCCTTAAACAAAATGGTCCCATAACCAAACACTTCAGAAACATCGATTGAGAGTAGGATGATGCTATCTCTCTCTTTGCTTTACCCGTAATTGATGAACCATGTGCACGTGTGTCATCATCATTGTACGTACGTGGTAGACCGAATTATTCACCCACACACACGTGCATGAGGCCGAGGCCCATCTGCCTCACATGGTAATTGCTCGCAATGCATACATTACACAGTAAATGTAAATTCATTCCTTTTATGACCCTCCCTTCCTGTCCTGTGGAGTGATTGAATATCATCATTTGCCTTGCCATGATGGTTATGGAGGTTTAAGTTTTTCGCGTCTTTTCTTTTCTGGTAGAAAATTTCTTAATCCTTCCCACCGTATTAAATTAAAGCAAATTATTATATTGTAGTGTGTTTAGTCATCAGTGGTTAGAACTTCATTGTACTGTAATGTATCATTCATAGTAATCATGTGATGATTGAAGTCAAATATAAAGTTAGTTTAGGTATCATTAGTTCATCTTATTGCTTTGACTTAGCCGACTGATTTGATTCAATTGAACAACCGAATATGAAGTTCGCTCTATTGTCATTATAGATTGAGGGAGTTAGGTGTTGTCGGATTATTATTGGGTTTTGACATTAAAAAAAAATGATGTTTTACCCTATAAATAGTTCTTTTCTAAGTTCATTTCTGTAGATTTGGTAGGCTGTCCATTTGGTTTTTATCTTCTTGTTATCATAATATTGGCCATTGATAGAAAATTGTTGAATCTAGAGACTTCTCTATGACGTCAAAAAAGAATAACCCATTGTTGGATCAGCAATTAAGCATATAAATTTCAGATAGCTCAATCCATTCTGCTTTTTCTAAGTATCATGATGATGTTCTGGCAAACATGATTATTGCAGTTAATTAGGGTTAAATTGGAACCGCCAGTTAGGGTACAAAGTATAAACAATTAAAATCTTCCACCACCCCAAAACAAATTCTGCTTCACTTATGTATGGAAAGCTTAGACTACAATTTGTTGAAGCAAGAGATAGCCTAATAACAAAATTTTTATCTCCAATTTAAAATTTAATCCAATTAATTTATATAATTATTTTAAATTTTAAATTTTAATATTTACTACTTCATTTTATCCTTCCTTTGCACTAAAAGAACAAAATATCCTGTTTTCTCTATTATAATCTGTACCAAACATGATTCAGGTCACATCCCATCAATTAATTTTTCAAAGAGCCGGACCCAAGAAGCAAATACTGCACGGTTCACATGGAATATTAAAAATATAACACCTGCTTACAGTCAATCAGCTTCACAAGTACAAATGCAGTCAGCTGTTAATAGCCTCAGTCCCTTCTAACAAAAGATTCCATATACCACCACAGAGCTGGTGGGTGAAAAATAAAAATGTTAACAGAATTGGAGACCTATACAACTCTCTTCCCAATGTTTTACACTCTACTGCCCTCAGTTCTCAGTCCTGTTAACAGTTGAGTGAACTCTAGCTCTACAGATACAAGATTCTACACCAAATTTGATAAATACAGTGCCTAAACATAATTCGTTTATCTTTCTCAGGATCAAACGAATCCCGCCTCATAATCTAAAGATATCAAACCTGATCTACAGAAGCTTTTAAATGGTTTCATTCATTCTAAAACAGGTATGGCCCGTCACGACTTGCTCAGTAAATGTTGTTTTAGTGTTTTTCGATAAATCTTCTGCGTTAATATCTGCTGCATTCACAAGAAGCTTGTTCCCAGAGTAAGATCATTTAAATTAGAGAGAATTTGGGAACGGGTCGTTCCAATCTGGTGAGCAATTTCAAGCTGTTCCTCCAATGGAAGCATTTCGTAACTACAAAACAAAATTCAAAATGTTTTTATTTCAGCACTCATGATACTATTGGTGTGATGGTGCCAAAGTTCACTGGCACTGGATAACAATTCAAACTATACACTACAGTTCCACGTTACAGAGCCTTGCTATTTCTATATTTTGTTGCCAACTTGCAATTACAGTGTAAGACAGCAGCATCCAGCAAGGCCAGACACTTCAATTCTCATAGTGAGGTTCAGATCAGAGTTAGGGGAATGAAGTACTTAATACATGTACTGCAAATTAAGTATGCTAAATGACCTATTGATTTAAAGAATTCAAGCAAATTGTATTACCTGCAATTATCATCCTTAACTTATAGGTCAAGGATCTAAAGAAATGCAACTGAAACGCTTCAAAAGAACATCTCACGAATTTGCAAGGGATATTATTGTTTAAACAAACAAAGCTATCTATTACAAATTTTCATAAGGAAATTTAAACACCAAAGAGGTCGAAACTCTGGTTCCGGTTCAACTACCAAAGAATATAAAAGAATAAAATATAAAAATAATTAAGAAAATTTTTAAAAATCAGAAAAAAAATCTTAAAAAAGGGAAAATCAGAAAAAATTCTAAAAATTAAAAATAAATAATATAAGTTGAAGAAAATGGGTTTAAAATTTTGGTTTAAAAGAAAATGAGTTAAAAAAACTTGGGTTTCAAACAGATTAAAAAATTGGTTTGAAAGCCCAAAAATAAAATTGGGTTTGGGTTTAAAAAAGCCCAAAAATAATAAAAAGCACCCTAAATACGGTTCTAATGGTCCTTTCCTGGTTTTTCGGTTCCCAGCTTTTTTGCAGTTCTCAATGGTTCACAAAATTTTCTGTTCCTTACATCTTATTGAACCGCCAGACCTGCCAGTTCCCAGTTGAACAGGCGAGCCAGTCCGGTTTTTTCATAACTGGTCTTGGTTTTTAGTGGAGTGATGCATTCTAATACATGGTCAGGCATTCTAAGAAGATGATACTAGCTGTAATTTTTTTTTTTTTCAGAAACAAAAAGATTTTACTTACTGGCAAAGCAATTCACAGTCAACTATGCTGTCAGGACCAGGCCTATGAGCCTTTCCATTTGAACGGAAATGGCGAAAAGATCTTGGGTTTAAGCCAGCTACATGTGGAACAGCATCAACAAGCTTTTTCTGTAATGACTGCAACCTACGAAATGTGAGTTCATCAAGAGGAGCTATACAGCCAATGCTGCCATCCAGAGTACCAAATAACAAAGCAAATCGATTGGTTTTATCAGAGCCAGCAGTGGCACTAATTCGGCCAGAAGTAGAAAGCATCTGGAGCCGCAAGAACTTAGTCACATGGGCACCAACATGGAATTCAGCCCTTGAAAGAAGCTTCTGTCCCTTCCAACTTTCAGACATCTTTGGTGCATAATAAAATATCTGAGTGGCACACATTAGCATCAAATTATTCAAAACTGATAATCAACTCACAAACTAAAAGAGGAATGAAAAATATTAACAGTTCAACAAATAGCTCAAACAGTGTATATACCAATGAAAAATAATGAAGATATAAGGCCTTTCAATGCAAGAAAGTATTCCAGATGCCTAGGAATTTTAACAGTAAAGTATTCAAAATAATCATCTTCTTCTAATGTTGTATCATCCATGATTTCTTTGTAATCCTAGCTACAACTCAGTCTAAATAAAAAGGGGGGGGGGGGACAGGTAAGAGTTTCACGATACCAAATATGTTACCAAATTAAAAATAATTACCACATGTACATAAATTTACATAATAAAGTTGCAGAAAAGATGGATGTACTAACCTGAATATTCTTTTGCTCATCTGAAACCATGAGACTTAATGTACTTCCATCAATCAAAAATTCTGTTGCAAAACAATCAAGGGAGCCAAAATCCTTGGCCAATAAGCTAAGTTGAGCACCCTGTTCCTTCCAACTAAGAAAATATATACTCTTGTGAACATCACCAAGTAGGATGAAATTCTTGACCTGCAGTTACATTGTAGGTATTAACTAAAGAATGCATTCACCAAAGCATAAAAATGCTAAGGGCCACTGGGAACTATTTGCAGTCAACATACAGTTCAAAACTTCATCTATAGAAAGTAAAATAAAATAGATAAAATCAGATGGAATCAAGTGAAGTCAGATAGGTATCCAGGCCTTTTCACCTAGAGCATATCATAAAGATACTAAAGGTAAGTAACACTTACTATATTTAAGCTCACAACATATAATGGAGGGGCATCATAAAATGCAATGCCATTCAACTCACTACCAGTCCATATATGTAGAATAATTTTAGGACCAGAAGCTATCAAGAGATGACCTTGAAGGGAGGCTAAAGCAGATATAGCACCTTTTAGTTCCTTTGAATAAACCTCTGAAACCTATAGAAGATAAAAATAAGTTAATAAGCTCAATTGAGATATGAAGCAAAATATAGGATAGATTTGGATTAAATATTTGAGAAGTCAGATAATCTGTTTCTTTCTGTTTTTTTTTTTTTTTTCGGACATCAAAAATCAGAAAGTACCAAACTCTGATTATTATCAGTGCTCCTTCCAATAGAAAACAAAAGCACGCGTCCTCTCGCTGCAACATCCTCTCCTTGAACGTAAGCAGTCCCAATAGCCAAAAGGGATTCATTCTCTTTTGTGGTGGTATTCTGCAATAAAGCACTGTCTAAATAAGATTTTCATTTTTTTTTCCCTAAACTGCAAAAGGAATGAGATTTACCTAGAAAAGACATGTTAATTACATACACTGCAGTGTATCCAATTTGGAAATGTCCACGTCAGATTTGTGCTATATCTAAGATTACCATTTAACCCAATACTTATAAAGTTGTCCCCTCATGTTTTATGACAAAGAATCAATTAAGCTATGAAGTGCAATATCAGGTCCGGTCTCCTCTAAATGCTACCATCTACAGAAAAGATGCTCTCTATGAGTCTAACATGAGGTCATGCATTCTATCATCCTTCAAACCACCCCTCTTCCAGATCCATGAAGCACATAAGCCAAAACTAAAGCAACCACAAAAACGGTAGGAAAAAAAAAACTTACAAACAAAGTGACCATCCTCACAGTTAGAGCATTTTCGGAACTCTGCATTGGAATAGTAGCCTTAGTTTCCCAAGGACCACCAGATCTTTCAGGTTCCAAAATCCGAACCTCAAACTCATCCACAGTATAAGTTCGGTGCAATTCATCAGAACTTAAATTATGATTGTCCATCTGATGGCCAACTTCTTGATCAACCAATGATGATAGCACCTGATTAACTGGCTTATGAACCTGCAATTGTAATGATCAGTACAATACTTCAGGGAACAATCCCAATACCACCCCTCTCCTCCTAGATCCGTCCTGCCTCTAGTAACTTCTATTGGCATCAAAGTTTGACAAAGGAATACGGCAGCAACTTCATAATTAAACTTAAAACTTCAATTAAGAATGCAGTGCACAAGGTTAGGCAAATTCCTTCCTAACTAAAATTCCATTGAATACAGTATAGCTTCTGATAAAATGCTTAATTATTGCAGCCACTTTAAGAAGAAATTAAGAAACCATCACCTACCATTTTTTTAGTCATGATATCCACTAAAATATTAATAATCTAACCAATTAGGTGGGTATGAAGTATAAAACCGGCAGCCTGGTGCTAACAACATGCATGAATATTCGCAGAATTCAATAGCACAGAACTTGATAGGATGAACAGTTGTCAACATTGGAAGTTCATTTTCCAACCATTAGAGGCCAGAAAAGACAGCCAGCATGTGACTTCCACCCATATGTAGGCTACATTATGTTGTAAAGGTTTAAATAGTAGCAGGTACCATAGATCAGCATTTTACAGGGCGCAAAGCACACTCTAGGCACTAGAACCCTTATATTTACCTTGGGCTCAAGGGAAAAAAAAAAAGAAAAAAAAAATTACGCTCAGCTGAGTGAAGAAAGGGGAAATATGTATCCATGTGTGTTTGTGTGTGTGTGTGTGTGTGTGTGTGTATATAGTGTTCCAGTTTATCTACAAAGCATGCAATTCTTTTTGTTGGTCACTATGAATAAATTCCTTATGGACTCATGTTTGTCGTTGAATACTCAAACATTGAGAAGTAGAGAGTTTGATACTATCCCCTTTTTTACTAATAAAGGTACATCTGATAAAAAAAGAGAGAGAGAAATCAAAGAGAACTTCAATCAGGTGGGCTTTTTTTATAACTATTGCCTTACAAAAAAGTGTGTGTAGGCACGCCGCGCGTGCATATGATCAAATGAGCCTCGCCCGAAAGGGTCTTAGGCACTTTTGTTGTCTAGCACTAAAGCGCATGGTGTAGGCGCACCTAGACGTACACCTTGACAACACTGCTATAGATATTAATATAATAAAAAAAGGAAATTAAAATAAAAGGAGAATATGCTTACGGGAACTGAAACTATAAGTGGGTAAAGATTCCTCTCAGCAAAGTAAGTAATTTGATGTGGAGTTCCCTTCAGTGGAATCTAACCAAGAGATAAAGTTTCTATTCAGTACACTGACAAAAATTGAGAAAAATGAATTCCTAATTCTGGTAAGATGGGTTAGAAATCACTTTTTGCACTGGCCAATAGTTGTCATAGTTTGATGCAGATGGCATCTGGCAGATCTTCAGAATACCCTAGAAAAATAAAAGATGCCAAAAGAGTTAATTGTTTTAGCCAATATGCAAAAGCCTCTTGCTTCAGACTATATAAGTAATTATAGAATAATCTAACCTGCGATGTCACATATATGAACCCATGATTACAGTTTACATTATGAAGAACAGTGAAAGCTACAATAGCTCCATCACATAGCTGAAAAGATAAAGAATCGAAATTAGAAAAGCATACAAGCTTCCATAATGTTAGGCAACAATTAAAGATATCGTTCTGTCAACAAGTTGACAGTGTTCTAATATTGATTTCATTCATTATTCATAGGCACCTCTATAAAATGTCTACAAACTTCTTCAAGAGAACAAAGCAATATTAAATGGCATTGAGACCTAACTGATGAAAAAAATGAATTTGAGAAAGAAGATTTAAGTCAAGATAGCAAAAGAGAAAAACATTGATTCTCAAATAGGCCAAAAGTTTCAAATTATAATGTTTGAATGGTGCAATAGCAAAACTAGAGAAGAATTACAGTGCACATCTGGTCCAATTTTACTAGCTATTTGATCCAAAGTCAATTGTTGATTATTAAAATCACATTAAAAATTAAGCAAAATTTTATAGAAAACTGTATCTAATTTAGGCCATTAAATTATTTATATCTCATTGCATGATAAACTAGATTTCTTACCTGTGGATGAACTCGGAGCCGTTGCCTAAATACCATAAACCAGGCTGGTCTTAACCCAGATAGGAAAAACCCTTGATAACCACTAATGTTATTAAAAATTGTAATCCTAGGGGATAAGGCTCCATTTGATGTCTCCTCCCTTGAGTATGCATCCAAGGAAACACGAATAAATCTCAAATTCCTAAGCCTAGAAGCATTAACATTGCTTAAGCCGACAGAATTTTGTACAGAAACTGAGTCCTCAACTTTGGAAGCATTATCTGGACCTTCAAACAGGTAAGAATGATAACAAAGAATTGTTCCATCTGTTAATATGCCAAAAAGAAATGGACGACTGTGATTTCCAGACCATCTCTGCATAGTCAACTCAATGACCTTCAAGTTGTGAACATTTTCCTTCCGGCCTTGGTCAGTCAATTGTTCTGAACTTCTATTAATCAGTTTCTCAGAATCTTCAGAAGATTCCTGTGAATAGGCATCAAGAAGGTAGGTTCTTCCAGATGCAAACTTTTCCACAGAGAAAACACAGTTGAAATTTGGCACATCAAATATTTCAAGAGCACCATTCTCATAGCAAACGACACAATATATATCCCCTTGATCGTGTGGTCCACCATCAGCACCATCAATGGACTCTCCAATGCCAGTGGAAAGCCATGCGTCACTACTTGCTTTACGGAGCCATGGCTCTGGACCTTTATCATGATACAATGTACAGGCAGACACCAATTTCTTTGAGCCTTCGAAGGCAGTTGGACCGTTTATAGAAACATTGCAAGTAGCAGGATCTGTAATTCAAAGTTAAACATAAAATCATCAAGAAATCCAACAATGGAAGCAATAGAATGCTGAAAAGTTTTGTAAAACAGTAAAGACAAAAAGTTATGAAGGGTATATCTCATGGCAAGCAAAGGGGTTACAAGTCAACAAGTCCATGCACAAAATCATCTATGACGAGGCATACTTCCAAGTTAACAAGCCCATGCACAAAATCATCTATGACGAAACATACCTCCAACAAGGAGCAAAATGCTTCCATCAGTCATTCTTAGCAACACATAAGGATCCGCAATAGAAACAGACATAACTGTAGAACTCTCAGAACCAGAGCTAGTTTCGGAGTTTGGAGATGGGATACCCAGTTCTTGAGTCATAAAAGAACCATCCAGAATTCGAGCACCACGTTCAAAAACCTGGACAACTCGACGCCTAAAAAGAAACATAATGAGACAAGGATTTATAATTTTGTAAACAAATGTAACCACCACTAACCATGAGAGTGCCAACATAGCCTCATTTTCTAAGTAACACATCCACGAGTCATATAAACCCAAAGGCATTTAACTTGTTAACAGTATGGTTTGAAGCATAATATATAATCTATTACATGGCTAAATGAACATAAAAAGCAGAAAGCAATGTTCCAAGACAGATTTCAAACTTATTAAGCAATAAAACTCTTCAAGTTCTGCTACATTAAGGTACCATTCAATAATTAGCCAAGTTGGACGACAATGTCATTTCATCTAAAGTTAGTAAAAAACTCTCAAAATTATACTTTTAAGTGAAAAATTAATTTAGACCATAAAACATATAGGAGGCTCCAAAACTGCTAAATGCAACAATGGCATTGAAATGATTAACGCAGACAGCATTTACTGCCACCTATTATAAACTATAAATCAAGTGAAAACGCAGAAGCAGTTGCTTAATTTTCTGCTTTTTAATGTGTTCTTTATTTCATTCTGTTTTTGTTCTTATTTTAAAGTGTTTTTGCTGTAATAAGTAGCCAAATGACTAGCATGTGACTCTTAATAAGGTTTAGACTTAAGAATATTTAGGCTTGAAAGATTGGACTAGGTTAGTAATATGCTAGTAAGCATAAATAACCTTAGAGATTTGTATTCAGAATCTTTGATCCATAATTTTATATATTCAGATATGAGAGATTTATAAACCCTAGAATTCCTCTTTTGTTCATTGCACTTCAATCTATCCTACTTCTCTTCTCAATTTCTGTTATTTGAATTGCTGCCTTATCACATTCTACTGCACCAGCCAACCATAAGAAAATCATTCTTCTAGAAAATCTGACCACAAATCAAGAAAATAAAATATTTTCATGAAAATATAGAGCATGTAAGTGTTCTCACCTTCCAAACAAATTTCCTGCAGCAATTGTTCTACCTTGAACATAATAGTCTACACTTTCAGTCACTTCTGTCAAGAGATCAGCTGTTTCAAGAACCTGGTCATCATTGGGAACTAGCAGTAGTCAATCTAGAAAGTCAACTTTGATGCCAATTTGAAAGTCAAATAATCTATTTAAGCTTCTTAAAATATATATATTAATTTATAAAACAATGGAAATTAAAGTGACTTTCATAAAGAATCAAAGTGACAAACAAATCAATTCTCATTCTCAAGAATGTTCTGATTCTGATAAAAGAAAATGGAATGGCAAACAAAGAGCGGAGTTAATGAATACCTTATATATCATAGACAAAACAATCAATTGCAAAAATAAAGGTTCTTCTAAGGTTAGAAATGAGATTACCATAGTACGTGCCTCCAGACTAATAATCAAATAAGCATGATATTCGTCATCATCATCACCCATTTTAGAAGAATCAGCATTGTGACTGCGTGTGCTCTTGTGGTAAACAGTCCAAATCCCTTTACAACCAGTTAGCTCAACCTGCAGATGACAAAAGTGCGCATGCAATAATGCATGGACAGTGTCGTCCAACTAAGTGATATGTTTAGAACTGAAAATACAATTAGTTAGATTAACAATGGCAACCAGATAATTATTCACATGGATGATATCGATGACATTTAAAATTTTAATCAGATGATTCAATCAGAACTGGAGTATGGATGAACCTCAGTAATCATTTCAGGACGAATCGACTGCCGAAGAACACAGAGGGCTCCATTCTTTCCATGGCCAGAACAGCACACCTGAAAGAGTAGCCAAGACTTCAGGCACAACATAACAGCAAATCATTGGGGTGGGGGGAATCCAAACTAAAGAAGAAGAAAAGGAACTAAGGGCTCAAAATTGCATAATACATAAATAGGCAGAACTTAGGTATCTAAGCTTGATAGAGCCACACCTTCAAAAAAGAGGTCCCAAATTCAAATCACAACCATGGGTCCTAAACCAGTTCCATATGCATTAATCAAAGCTGACTAGAAAGTAAGCATCTAACTCACAAAAACTCACCAATTCATAGTTGCTTTGTTTGGCAATTCCAGTTGCATTTGCATCAGCATTAATCCTCAAGCCATATGAGAAGTCCTTCAAAGGGCCAACATTGGTTAATGAGTCTCTGACTGCAAACAAGAAAGTTTTCTGCACCAATGGAGAAAGAGAAAAACTAGTAGAGTGAAAAGACTGAAAAATAATAACCATAACAATGATGAACCATGCAAAAGCCAAGGATAACAGACACATTCATCTCTTGACGGTAACTGCAGTACGAATTATACAATGTGAGACACCATTAGTCTAACAATTAATGTCTCAAACCTATTACACAAACAAACTTCAGAACAACTACAATTTTAATGCATGAACAGCCCAACTGAGAAATCGTGAAAAGTACAGCAGCTAATTCCAAAGGAATGAAATTGTCCAGTTTATTTTGACTGCAACACTATAATCTTTGGTCTTTAGCCTAAGCTCTTTGTTACTAGTTTAGATGCTCTATTTTTAGAGAGATTTAGTTATTTGGTTGTTAATCCCAGGAGTGTTTGATTTCCATCCCGCTTATGTTCAAAATTTTCTTCTTAAGATGAAGCTTAAAAGCAATCAAAAAAAGGCCCTGTATAAATTACAGTGTGGTACACCACCTGTGCTGATTCACTGTTATTTGGGGCTGAACCATACAATGAAAGCTCTTCACTGCCAACTGTATCTTGCAAAGCATCAGAAGATGACCTTCGCAATCGCTTTGCCAGAGGTGCATCACCTTCAATTTCTCCAACCTAGAAAAATAAAAAACCAGAATAGAATCTTTATAGCATTCCCACAGCAAAAATTTTAGTGAAGAACAATATTTATATGAACTATGAAATTTGTCAAAATGATGCCATGATATTCTTGGAATGTGAGATAACAGCATGTCAATGTGGGATTATCAACCAACAGTGCCTAAAATGTCAAGTGTGAACAGCAGATATTAGCATGGGGATGCTGCACAGTCCAAAAACAACAATACATTAAAATATTTTAATCTTAGCCTACAAATTACCAAATAGAAGTTAAACAAACACACCTCTTCCTTCAAGCCAGATGGCAAGGCTGATGCTCCTGATCCACTGCTGAATTGCACAAGCAAACTATCTCCCAATCGACTACCCAAAAAGAACAAAGAATTTCCAATAGCTGTAATGCCCTAAATGAATTGAAGCAAAATTCCCAACCTAACTAGTCAATGAATGGAATATATTGAAAAATACATTTATACCTCAATTAGCATGAAAATTTTAACGGATTTACTAACCGAAGTAAGTACTGAAGCCTTAGACTTGGAAAGATCAAGTCTCTGCACAACCCTTTAGAGGAGAAAACAATGAATTAAAAAGTAAGAAGCATAAAACTTACCAATTTCACGGCTACAAAGGGGAAAAAAAGAAAGATGCACTATCACTTAACATTCCAAACAACATACAACTTTAGTCTAGAGGGAGTAAAGCATTTTTACTCTGACAGTCTGTTTTTCTGTTTTAAATTCCAAACAGGAAGGGGGGGGACACCCTCAAGCAGTCTTCAAGAA
Organism: Adansonia grandidieri; assembly: GCA_038382065.1. Taxonomy (NCBI): domain Eukaryota; kingdom Viridiplantae; phylum Streptophyta; class Magnoliopsida; order Malvales; family Malvaceae; genus Adansonia; species Adansonia grandidieri. The sequence goes on along the minus strand of JBBYHK010000023.1, from coordinate 3,830,672 downwards.
GTCATAGGTTTCTTATCTTACTCTGTCAATGACTTAGTAGACAAAAATGGAATTACTTGCTAAATAAAACTAATTTTAGTTTGCCCTAGTTTATTTATAAATTAGTGAAGTGAATTAACCGAGGAAATTTTGAATTATGAATGAAGATTTCAAAGAGGAAAAACCATGTTTTAGAACAAAATAGTAACAAATTAATAAAACTTAAGAAAGCAATTGTATGTAGTATCTCATATCAACATGGAAGTGCCTGCAGCAGAACTCCTATCTCAATCTAACCATTCTGAATAATAGGACCTCATTACTGCCACTTATATGCAAGTTCACTTTTTTCCAATTTTGATAAAAGGATTACAACATTTTGACTATCAGCCAATACAAGAATCCATACGCATTAAACTATGTTTCTTTACCAGCACCATGACGAAGATTGCCATGCAATATCATAACTGTCTAATTCAATTAATTATGCCATCATACCCAAAAAGATTGAGTTCTTCTGCAGCTTAAAGGAAACTAATATACAAGCAAAAAATGGTAACCAAATGAAAAACACTTACCGCCCATCATAAACAAGGGTCAGCAGTAGGAGTTCTCCAGTCTTTGTTGACAGCAAAGCTACATCATTTAGTAACCAAGTTGCATTAGCAGCATCAAGTTCAACACTGAAATTTGATCTTGGAAGCTCTTGACTGAATGAAAAACAAAACCATTCAATGTGAGAGGCCAGAAAGTGAAATTTAAAAATATGTTAAAGGAGAAGATTCGTCAACATAAAGACATGATACAACCACAACTCAGCCCTCCAGAAAAAATTGCAATAAACAAAGACAATCACTTTATCTAATGGTTAAAACAAGAAGATGGAACAATTTCCTTCTCCCCAAGACATCAAAAGATGAAAACATTAGATGTAACACATTTACCCATTATCTCAAAAGCCGCTTTAACAAAATAGACCACTGTGGGAAAAAAAATGTGAGTTTATTATTCAATTAATGAAGTGATCAGTCATTATTGTCAAACCAACAAGCAAATACTGAAACACACAAATGTGTCAATCAGCTCTTTCTCAAGATTGATCAGATAAGCATTCATAATCCAGTGCCGTGCATGCTCACACAGGAATGACAATTGCCTGAGGCACTAAGTTGATAGACCAGCATAAGCAATCCACCACCTTTTCTCACAGAAATCAAGTGAGTCTGACAAGAGATCTTGGACATGCTCTATCATCCTATGACATCCACGCATAATCATGACTCAACACACACTCTTACCATTTTAACCATTGTTATAAAGCATACTGAAGCTTGCAAACATGAGGTGACATGACAACAAAGATGTCAAGAGAGATCAAGATTAAATTCCAATAATAATTTTGGATTGTGGTATTTATTTGATGTAAGACTTATTAGGAACTTATTTAAGCTATAATACTCATATTCAAGCCCTTAATTAAAAGATAATTTTTTTGGGATTGCAAATGGCACCCAAATTAGAAGGGAGATCCCAATTTTCTGAGATTTTCAATTTCAGAAACAACCAGATTCTATACAAACACCAGTGCAAAAACAAATTAAGAACTTGCCAGGCAGCAGGTGCAGGTGCAGGTACATAGCAGGAGCAGATAAGCACACAAATGTGTATGCGCGCGCGCGCGCGTGTGTGTGTGTGTGTGAGAGAGAGAGAGAGAGAGAGAGAGAGAGAATCATGACCTGTTATCAACAGAAACAGCATAACTGTTCAAAGCAAGTGCAGATGATGCTGACTGCAGAAACAGAAGACTTGCAAGTTATGGAATTGTTAAGGATAAACTTGAAAGCCTAGGTAACATGCATCACTAAATTAAAATTAAAAAGAAGAGAATGAAGGGGAAAAAAAATCTCACAAAGTGGGATAGACCAGTTCAAGTGCCTAGAAAATGAGAAATCTACCTGACTATGGTAATGAATTGCATTTGCACTAATCACAAGAACACCTCCAATTGGTGATGGAACAGCAAGTAGCTTATAAGCATCATGAGGAAGATTCTGAAAGGAAAGAGATACCAATAATTCATAAGAATAGCTTCTGGAAGGACCATATAGAAATCTCCAGTACACCAACAAAATACAAGATTTCAGAATTTTACGCAATCTGCAATTAAAGATTAGCATAGAGAAGTTGACATCATGCTTTTATAGGATCCACTGGTAATTGTTTCAGCAACAGAAGTTCATTTGGTTGAACTGGAAATTTTCATGTTTTACGCAATTATGCATCTAACAACATTTTTCAAATAAAAGCCATAGAACAGATAGTCAATAGAAAGCACAAAATTCTATCTTGGGAACATAAACAGCAGCTGCAAACCTCTTTTTGGAGGGAGGAAAGCAGAAATTGATTTATCTTAGTCAAATTTCACTTGTCGCTTAGGGTCCGTAAAAACATATCAAAGTATTTCTGTTAATAATCATAAAACATTTGCAAATGACTAATCATGTTGAGAACATACAGCTGCTGACCATATGAGAGGATGTTGCTTCAACGTTGTGCTGATACTAAGCGCAGAAACCATGCAAGTGTGGTGCTTCCAAGAGATTCGTCCAGCCCAAGTAAGCTCCCGCTCATGAAGGATGACCATCACCGGCTCAATATAACCTAGAGGGTTTATTATTAAATATAATAAAAAATCAAGGAAATAAAAAGTAGATCCAAATAAATTTTTGAAAAAAAGAAAGAAAAAACAAATGGTCAAAGTCTCAAAAAGACATCAGCTGTAATTAACATGACCCAAAAGCCTTTCAACTGTGACATTATGAATAATAAAATGAATTTTAGCAACTTTTCCAAACAATCAAATTTCAAGTAGCCAATATAAGAGTAACGGTCTAATAAAGACCCCAAAGTCAATTTAACTACAACGCAACAAGGGGTTCACATGGACAGTTAACAAATTCCGCACTGCTAACTTATTTTCCAGAAAAGGAGCCAAATATAGGTACACTAACTTGTTATAGCCCAATTTCTTTCAAGACAATCTTAAAATCAATAAGTGACATAGCTATTCAAACTCACCATGCACAAATATAAAGTCTTTTATGTGCTTCATGTCCAAATCTCGTAAATTGATAATGTAAGATGATTCAACTCGAGCAGAAACTGCAGCTCCAGATCCAAAACCATCATCCTCACCAACAAAACTGGAACCAGCCTAACAAATAAAGATTAAACATCAAAAATTGAAAAAGGAAAATTGCCTAGGCCTTCTTAAGAATGCCTAGGACCTTAAAATATCAGCCACCACAAGGGCCCTCCCATTTCCTGAGAACTTTAAAATATGGATTTCGTTGATTTTAGATGCATAAGTAATTGTGAGATTTCCTAACAATTTAAATAACCTTTGCTGAAAACTTAGAAAGAATGTGAATCTTTTAACAAAAACCTTTTTTTGGAAAAATGAAATACTAGATCACTTTCCAGGTTAGCCAACAATTCAAATGTTATTACACTTTCTCCGTTACGGGAATAGTTTCTCGTTAAAGCAAAACAATGAAAACCAATACTCCTCATCCACACAAATAGGAGTTCAAATATAGACAACTTCCAGATTATGGGGTCTGGAGGAATTACTGTTCTCAAGCTGCTGTCAAACAAACAGCAGTACTTCTGCTATCTTTTAGAAATAAACAATCCACGTTGTAAGGATACTATATGCACTAACTGAAAAAGAAACAACACCTAGGAAATGCAACAATGACAGAATACACACTGTTCTATCATTTTTGCCCTTTACATGGAAAGGTTTTTCATAGCACTATTAGACATAGAGAAAGTTAACTATGAAATAGTCAAAAATAGAGATAGGAAAGAGACCTGAGCAGCTTTAAGTATTATCATTTGCAAATCATAAACAAGAACGCCGCTACACCTGCCTTGAGGATCAGCCTTTACCAAAGGGCCTCTTGCAAATGATTCTCTCCCTCTTTGCAAATGAAGCCACTCTGGACCTTCAAAACAGTGCATTGAGCTGCAAAAGAAATCACCACCAATAAGTGTCAACTTCCAAAAGAGGGAAACACGCCATAAATTGGATAAATAGTTCTGAGATAAGAATCTAAACCGGAAGCACGTCAAAGCTTCTACAACTCAGAATGGGTATGAAAAGCTTTTTTCATGATATATCCTTACGTCGTTCGAAGGCCATGGATTGAATCATCAAACTCCAGGACCGAAATTTTGGCATCTTGAAAGGCTAAGATAATCGAATCTCTTCTCCTAGAGCCATCACCACCTCCTATAGATAGAACCGCCATAGATTCAACATTACCATGCAATCTGCAATGGAATTTTTAACCCCAAAAAAAAAAATCCCAAAGAGAAGTAGTACAGCAAGTCAGCAACCACACATGACCTTACAAACAATTCCAAAAGGGAAGAAGGGAAAATTTTTCAAGCTGCGTTTGGCGGTACTTTCATCACTTAGATTTTGCAGCAAGGTAAAAGCAAACAGTGCAGAAGCAAAAACATGGTGATTAAAAATGAATACTATATGACTAACAAGTAACACGGATTCAAACATTCAGTTCCAAAAGAAGTAAAATCATATGAGCTTTTACCACCCACGAAAGTCAATTTTTAAATTTTTTTTTCCTTATTCATACAAAATTGCTTTTAAATCCTAATGAGTGTTTTGCTTTTCGCTTCGGAAACCAAAAGATACGGTAGCAAAAATAAGAACCAAAAACAAGCTAAGGAATGCGCTACTTATCCAATTCCTTGTCATTAGTCACTGAGCAAACTACCACCTAGACTCCAAAAATTAGTACCAAGAAAATGAAAAGGCCGACACTAAATATTAGCATCCGCATGTATTTTAAAAGGTTTTATGGATTTGGAGCGAAACCTATAACTGCAAACGAGCTCAAGAGAAACGCCGGAGACCCCATCCATAATTCCGCCGCGCTTGACTTCCGTGGAATTTCTGGCTTCTCTGCTTCCCTCTTCTTGAACCCTGACCACGTACAATTCGAGGACATTAGCAGCGGTGACAATAAGGTTGGGAATGGGTCCAATGCCGCGCCTTGAGGGCCATTCGGATTCAAGGTCTTCGGTCTGGTTGAGAGGAATTTGGGGAGTGAAATCCGCACCGCAGTTGGTGACGAAGCCGGAGGCGCAGTTCTCGATTCCGGTGGGCCAGTGCATCATCTTGTAGGCCGCGTAGCTCATTATCGTAGCCGAGGGCGTCTAGGGTTTTTGGGATTTAAGAGAAGAGGAACGGAGTGAAGAAATAGAGAAAAGGGGATTTAGCAGTTTATTAGGGAGTGAAACTAAGCAGGGATGGGAAGAGCAAAAGTTCCGACTTTAAGTCTTAAACCCTTTTGTCACTTTGGGTCTGGGTCTGGGTCTGGGTCTGGTTTGGGTATTGTAAGTCTGCTCAATACACGGATTGAGTTTGACCTTATGTTCAGATATGTTAGCTTTGAGTTGGAGAAAAGATTATTTATTTATTTCATTTAAATCGAATATATAAATTTGGATGTTTTTAAGGAAGGAGAGGCTAATCCAGTTACCATCATTGTTCATTTTTGCCTTTTCACTTCTAAAACAGAAGGGAAAAAGGTGGAGAGGCTTGGGTCTCATTCTTATTTTTCTGAGTATTGGTTTTCCATATTCTTTCTTCATCGTCTTTCTTTCAATTCGCAGACCAGTTTCATGTTCAAAATTTTATCTTTTCTTACTTTTATTTTTGTTTTTTTCCATTTAGCCTTTCGCCTACTCGCGTTTTGCTCTTATGGACAGATGGATATATTATATGTAGATTGTAACTTTCACAAGGTCATAACCTGTTGCACTGCAATAAATAACATTTTGAAACTTTTTATGCACATAATAATATAATTAATTCTAATATATAAAGTATATTAATTTCTTCATCGGAATATCTTAATTTCCATGTGCCCTGCCCAAGTCTAGTTAATATCTGTCTCGACTAGCAATTTTGGATCTAAGTGACTTCTTTTGAAGATAATTTTTTTCATAAAATATTCTATTATATTCGGAGTTTATTTTGTATAGATTATAAATGTTGTCGAGATACAACCTTTTTTGAGCTTTTTTAGACTATTACTAAATCTACCTCGATGTCAAATCTCTTTTATATTACTAAGTATTTATTCAAAGTCATTTTCAAACATCAAAACTTTCGTCTTTTTTATGAGTAATTAAAAAATTAATAATGACCAATTTAGCACCAAACTAATTTAATTCTATTATGATTTCTAATGATAGTGTTCTATGTTAACACTGATTGGTCAATTTATGTATTAAGTTTTCCTTGGTTTTCAATTGAATTAAATTTTGAGTGATTGTATTTGAGTTTATTGGCCTAATTTTACCTTTCAGTCAAAAAATTGGGTGTTGCAAGCTACTGTTTAGTTGTATTTAAATTTGTTGGCAGGTAAGTTTTCTCTTAAATTCCAAAAATTATTGCTTTTATATTCATTTGAGCAATTAGAGCTCCATATTTTTTCTTTCTCTTTTTACTGTTGCCTCTAAAGTTACATGGTTGCCATAATTAATAAAGCACTAAATTTTTACATATCCTACCCAAATATAGTAAATGTTTGCAACCATCTCTGTAAGTTTATGAAGGATGATCAGCTGTCGTGACTCTTACTCGTGGTAATGGTCATCTCTATCGCTTATTCTTTTAAGCATGTAGCACTTTCTTGGAGTTCTTGGACAAGTGATTTCAAAAGTAAGGACATTAAAATCTTCATTTTAAACTAATAATTGATGTTCATTAATGAAAACTATTAAAATTATTAAAGGTATTAAAACAAGTATCAGAAGAACGACACAAGCTCAAAACTAGTGGAGCTCCTAAAGCTCAAATCAATGCTTTTCAAGTATTTAAGTTGCTTTTAGGTAAGGAAATTAGTTATTATCGTTGTTTTAGTTGTACATGCAAGCAAAATAATGTGATAAAGGTTAATCAAAACCTCTAAATTAAAATTGTCACTAAGATAATGTAAAGCCATTAGAGAATTTGGGGTATAATTTTAAGGCAATTAAAATGAGACACAAATTATGATTTAGGGTTAAATCAAGGTTTTAGGCAAATTTTTTAAGGGATTCTAAGCATTTAACTACTTATTTTAAGGTTAATTAAGATATACTGTTCATTAATAAAGATGATATTTTGGGATTAATTATGTGCACCTAAAGTCACATTGGATTTTACATTTTCTTTGTGCTTTGATAATTCAATTTGTTTTAGTTTTATGGTGTTAAATTTTCAGATGCTTTTTAAATTTTTATCTAATGGCAATTTATGCGTTTATCTACTCATATGTAATATGAATTAGCTTTTGTTACCATGTTGATAATTAAGAATCCTTTGTTATGGATTGTTTTGATAGATTGTCAATTCATTAAGTGTACATGAACTGAGCGTACATTTATGAGTTTGCTATAAATTGTTTTGGTTGTGTCTATTATAATAGGT
>JBBYHK010000023.1:3783712-3795090 GCA_038382065.1 Adansonia grandidieri | reverse complement strand
CATCTCTTTTCTTTTTTATACTTACTGGTTTAAGTATCAGAATAAGTCTTAAAATATCGTAACGAGTATTGAAAGTCTAACTCCAATACCCTCTAACTTCGTCTCTCTTTTGACAGGAACTCCGACCCTGCGATCTCTCCTTTTACATCAAACAAACCTCAACAATCTATAGGGAACATGAACCATGTCTCTGCCTCGATCCCAACCACTCATTCCTCCAGCTGCCCCAATAGCCCCCTAGCCGCTGGCAGAAAACCAGGCCAATGGCACGTCAACAATCTGTCCCGTGTATTTGAATGCCAATAATTACAACCCCTCGTCCCCCAGTACTACGCCCGAGCTAGGACAAGTTCCGGCTACCAGCTGCTACCACCATCAAGCTCATGGTTCCCACAACATCCATAACTGTCGCAGAATTACTACCAAAGTCTCCTAAGCCTCTTTACCCCACTTTACCCCCCTAATATTGTTCGAGAGAGGCCCTTACGGTCTAGCAAGTCCCTCACAGTGGCCACGAGGTCGCTTTAGCACAACGTCCAGTAGACACCCAGTCCAGTGCGACAAGGCACACAAACATTACTCTCAACCCCGCTGTACATATGTCATCAATAAACCAGCGCTCCTATCCCCCCCTCCAATATAGGTAACTTCCTCAGTCCATCAACCAGCAAGCGAAATAGCCCCCTATTACCAGACATACCAACCCTCAACCCACCATCTCCATATGTGGATCCTGAACGTCAAACACTCCTCGCTGAGATACAGACACTATAAACTCAACTTGTAAAGCAATAGAACACCATACCGTAGACCACCCAACAGCCTAGGGAAGCTCAAAGAACGCAAGATGGGAACAAAGAAAACCATAGTTCAGACCCGCCTTATCGAGCAACCCCTCGATCCACCTGGGCGAATACGCAGAGACCAATCAGCTTGAAAACGGAGGCAAACCTCAGGCCGTAGCACTGCAGGCTGCCAACGCCAACATCGAGGCCCACGTAGCGGCCCTAAGAAGTGAAGTACAAGACATGCGGTAGACAAACAAAACATAAGAACTTGAATGAGCAAACGAAGAAGAGAACCCCTGGCCTGTCCAATATCAGTGACTCATCAGCCATTCACTGCGCTTTTGCCTAAAGATTTTAAAATAAAAAGTGGTAACAGTAATATACATATATATATATATATATAGCATTCTCATCCAATTGTTAAATATATTTACAGGCCCCATATATAATCCAATCTTATAGCCTCACAAGTATCAGCACCGTATAGCAACTCTAACACAAAGACCAACCTATTTGATTGTCTTCTCTTTCAATTCAAAACAACCATTTTTTATATTATGAATACTTATTCAACATTTAACTTGAGCACTAGCTGCCTCCATTAGTCCATTCCGTATCTGCTCAGTTATATCCCTAACATGACCAGGTCCATGGGGAATAAAAACCGTGGTGTTCTTAGAGGAGTTCCCAAGTTCCTTGATTGTATCAAAGTACTGGGTGATCATGATAAGATCCATCACCTCCTTGGCTGAGGTGCCTTCCACCTTGTGAGAGAAATCCAAGATGTTCTCCCTCAAGCCATCTGTGATTGCCTGCCGCTGCCTGGCTACACCCACCCCACCCAGGTACTTGGATTCTGCTTCAGCTTCTGCTCTTTTAACTTGGAAAACCTTCTCGGCTTCCCCTTTGTACACACTGGCAAGCTGAAGTCTTTGAGCTGTAATACAAAATCATTGCAAAGTTACGCATTTCTTCAACTTCAGATCAATAGGATCTAAAGAGTATGTTACATGGTCATTGAATTACTTGGCACCACGCTCTAGTTTGCATCGTTCATATTCACAGCTTAATTTGTGCCAGTAGAGAAGACGGACATGATTCTCACAAGTCACAGCAACTGGAGTTTAGGTCGTAATTTCCCATATTTAACAAAATTTTATATGCTTGTATCAAAAAGAAAATGAAGAGATGACTCGATAAAGGAAGAACATTTTAATTGGTACAAGTCATTACCTGCATTTATCTCATTCATTGCCTTGCGCACTGCAGCATCAGGAATAATGTCAACCATCAGCATATGCTCAATGCTATATCCATATTCTCCAATCACCTGATACAAGATTTCAGATGCGATATATGACATGAAAAGCCCCATAAAAGGTAGAGATGAAGCACATAGACGGATACAAAAAAAGTAACTGGAATTCAAATGGATACATAACCACTCTAGTGCAATTAGATAAAAAAAAATAGGCATCATTTATCAGGTAGCATTCAAAAAATCTTTTAGTCTGCGGAAGAAAAATGTTTGCTCCTCCTCCTTAATCCTTATGCATTCTTATTTTGGGAAAATGCAGGCCAAACAACAAGATCACAAAACAATCTTAATCCCTCCCCCACCTTATAAAGCAAAGTACAGGGTTTACATTTACCATCTCCTTTTGGACACATCAAAAGTAGAAGATTAAAACAATCTAAACCAAAATTTGCCTCTTATATATATAAATGTCTTATGCATTAGCACACTTGAATATTTTTGGCACATGAGGATAAATGGTAAAAAAAGAATGCACTATATTACCTTCTCAAGTTCCTCAAGAACAGATTTAGCAACCTCACCCTTTTGTTCAAAGAGATCATCCAAATTCATTCTCGGAACAAGAGCCCGAACCACTACCACAAAACAAAAAAGAATGAATTGGTATGTATAAACCAAAAGGTAAATAGCATATTATATAGACTGATATGCATAAACAAAAGCCAAAGAAAATGACCATCAAACACATAAGCCTGGATCTGTTCTTTGGGATTTTGCAGCTCATAAAATGCATCATCAGCATGTCCCTTCACCACTCGGTATTGAATGGAGCAAAGCAATTGCACAAACACATTGTCCTACAAAGTGTAACATTATCATATTCATACTCATTGATCTTCAGCTAGTAGAGCAACAAAATCAATGTAACACTGTTGAATTATATAATCACCAATAATCATGAAATTCAAAAATCCTTTTCACGCCCCCAAACCATTCCTTTTCAATAATCATGAAGTTAAAATTGTCACCGCTAATAGGCGATGTCCCACCAACAGAACAAATACAAAAGACTAAACAAACACACACACACACACACACAAAAAACCCAAAGAACTGATAAAAATTTAATGATCAATTGAATACAAATATAATGGCCAGACATATTCATGTTAGGGGTTAAAAGAATCGCTGTTGAAAGGAACTGGCGAATAAGAAATTACCTTGGTTTTGGTTTCGATGCGGACATCGAGGGAAGAAACTCTGGTGGAGAGGACGCCGGCGAGCCACTGTCCGGCGAAGGGGTTAAAAAAGTGGAGGCCAGGCTCCGCCAACTTCTCGAAACGACCCCACCTCTCCACCACGCCGATACTCGCCTGCTCGACGCACGCACAAAATATACAAGACGTATTCCCCATTTTTTTCGATCGATCAAAACTGGGAAAAAAAATATTAAACAAAATCGAAGGAAGTTGGAAATATTTGGTTTTTTATTTGAACTTGAAAGACAAGACCAGCCGTATATATTAGCTTTTCAACGGCGGTACTATTGATTTTTGCTGGAAAATTAGTAGGAGATTCCGTGTGGACGGACTATGGTAAGGATTTGGTTTCTCGCGTCTCGCCTTTTTGGTGCCATCGGACCCTGATGACGTGGTTTTTAAATTTAAAAAAGCTTGATTCAATTGGAGTTGGACATGAGCCCCAGTTGCTACGTGACGTAGGGGATTATTTCGGTTGCCTGGCCTCGTTGACTAACGTTCGTTGACTAAGTCTTTTTTATTCTTGTTTGTTTTATGGCTAACGTTCGCTGAGGAATTCAATAACGAAAAACATTAACCGATGACTAATGGGATTAAAGTGACACATGTAAAGGGAAAATACTAATTAGTGTCCATCAGGCAGTATTTATGAAAAGAAATAATTTATTAATGCATTTTTTTAATTCAATAAAAATAATTCATTAAATATATATATATATATAAACTTTTTAAAATTAATCTTCATAACTCGTACGTGATTTAGGAGATAGCCAGTAATTTCAGCTCCAAAGATCAAGCAGTCATTCACTACGAAAGCCCTTTTCTTAAATGTCTTCAAACATCCCTAAATGAGATAGAATTTACACAATCCCAGCTAAACATATATAGCAATAAATATTTAAGTGTTTTTTGTTTTTAAATCAATATTTGAGTCAAGTTTATTAGCTTTGCTTAACTATATGTCAATAATAAAAGTTTAAAGCTTCCAAAATTACAGTTAGAGATTTCTTATTATTTTAAAGCCCTAATTGAATTGATATAAAAAGTAAATTGAGGCCAACTTAATTAAAAAAAATTTTTGAATAAAATTTCATATATTATTTGTATATATTTTTTTATATTAAAAAATTTTTGTAAAATATCTTAAATCAAAATAAAAAAAAATATAATTTTAATTAATCTCTCAAATAAAAAATCAAGATCCTTCATTCGTAAGATAATAATAAGAAGAAAAACTAATTTGCATAACTACTAGCACGTGGTGTTGCTGCAAACTTAATCGCTGTATCCCCGGTGACTATGTAATTTAATTTAGGGCTGAGAAAAAATAAGAAAATAAAAAATTGGTTTGGTTTATTAAATTCGTTTAGTTTTGGTTCAAAAATTAAAATTTGTTTTTATTCGAACCGAATCAAATTTTATTTTTATTTAATTTTTTATTTTTATATTATAAAAATAAATATTTTATTTTTAAATTAATATAAAAAATTAAAAATAAAAAAATATATTTTTAATTTTTTAAAAATTAATGAACCGAATCAATTCGAACCGGTAAAATTCAGTTGGATCAGTTTGGTTTTATAATGTTTTGTATTAAGTTTTTGAAAGTCCAAAACATTGCATATTAACCATAATTTTTTTTTAAAATCAATCCAAACTAAACCGTTTTCACCTTTAGTTTAATTTAGCTCCATCTCGAGGAATTGAAGAAATTCAACTATCCAAGAAAATCCTAGCCTATGATGCAATGCTATTTTAAGTTTGTTGTTGGTGAAGCCCGAAATCTTCTATTAAGCCCGAAATCATATTTTGTGCTCACTAAGTGCAGCCTGGAGAATCATGAAGGTATTCTTGGAGCACTGCAGGCAGGTAGGTAACCCAGCGGAGCCGTTGTTGAGAGCTATAATGCATTTTGCTAAAGTTTCATGGCGGTCCACTGGATTAAAAACTCAATTGCTGCCTATAGGAAAAGGCCTGTTAGTCACTGGAATCATATTTTGTGCTCATTATGTGCAGCCTGGAGAATCATGAAGGTATTCTTAGAGCACTGCAGGCAGGCAGGTAACCCAGCGGAGCCGTTGTTGTGAGCTATAATGCATTTTGCTAAAGGTTCATGGCGGTCCAGTGGATTAGAAACTCAATTGCTGCCTACAGGAAAAGGCCTGTTAGTCACTGGAATCTTCCCCCCACACCCCCCCCCCCAAAAAAAATAAATAAATAAATAAAATCTTCATAGCATCAATTTGATTACATTATAGCTCAAAAGGTTCATCAAATGTCAATTACTACAAGTGACATATTTCTTTACTTCCACTCAAATTTTCAACCAATACTGTACAAAAGAAATCACCTAAACAATAAAAAACTTTGAACTTAAAATAGCCAACCAGCACCACTGTCAGCCACGACAGTCAACAAAAGCTTTCGGAACGAGAAGTCACTGGGTTGCAAAGGTGGACAAATGCACTGGGGAAAGCATTTGTTTCGGGTTAGGTTTCCACAAGGAAAAGGAATCAAAGCTTAAATTTTAAAGTTCATGCTTTCTTTGGCTGCTTAGATAAGTCCAGCTAAGCTGAACTAACCCTTAATCTGTCTCTAAGATAGATCGATAATTATAATGCATCTATGTTAGCAGAGTTCATTATGTTTTAATATCCCTCGTATTTTGGACATCACACCCAACTGAAGAATATAGGGACGGGTGTAGAGCCTGGAATTGTCAGGTTGCTTAAGAAATAATGAAATAAACCACCATCTTTTTCTTATATTCAGGCTAGATATGATTGTAGAAAAAAAGTAAAATACTACTACAACAGTTGGTAACTCTTATAATTCTCCTGAATCTCGAGTCAACAGCCTGTAAACTTCAGAGAATTTAGCTCACAGCCTAGACAGCTGCAGGCCGACAAGGCGCATCCCAGTCGATAAATTACAAGGAAGACAAGAGAAAACTAACTAATAGTGGTTAATTTTGGTGGAGCAATTTGTTTCAAATTCAAATGTTGTAGATTCGTAGGAAACTTTACGTCACAAAATCAATTCCGAGATATGGGATTAAACTAGATAAACAAGCTTCAGAGTTCAAATAGTTGTAACCTTAGTGGTTTGTACAAGCCGCCCTTCTTATATTCCGGTATCTTTCTCTTATGTTCTGTTCTTGGTAATTTGCTCCCAGATAGATCGAAGTACAGCCCATGACTATTTTTACCGGGTTCTTCGGGACCCCACTTTGAGCTTGAAGAACTATAGCAAACTAGGAATATTCCAATAAGCAAGGAGGAAAAATACAGTCATAAGTCCGGTTTATGGGACCTTATTCTGCTTCATGACATTCCCCATATTCAGGAAACATAAATTTGTTTATTTGATATAATTTACCCTCTCTAGGACGACACCACTTCAAGTGCTAAGTGCCAAGGACTAAGACCCGTTCGGGATTGTGGTAAGAATCGGATTTTGGGTGCAATCATCACATTTCACTGCATTTTTAAATGGTTTTTTTGTCAAATTTTTTTCGAGAGCAATAGTATTGTAAAATTAAGCCTAATAAATCAGCCATAACTACCTATAGATAATGGATTGAAGGGCCTACATCATGTCAATCAAACAGGAGTTTTCATTACCTTTTCTCTTACTCTAAATATATCAGTATACCATGGGAATTAGGAAGCATACCTCAGCAGCCTCAAGTTTTGTATAACTCACAGATATGCTCAAGAAGCATCACAAATTTCATGATTCAATTATATCTTACCCATCCAGACTTGAGCAAAACAACCCCAGGCTAACTATTTTGGGATTTGCTTAAAATTTCAAAGACTATTCTTAAGACAATCCGAGGCCATTTAAGATTCCCAGTCATAATTAAGGCACAGCATATGTTAAGAGCGCACTACCGGCTGAAAGTAAACATGGGTGAATAAAAAAAAGCTTGGAAAAATCTTGGAGATGAGTTAAAATTTAAGGTTACAACTTACAAGGTACAACCGTTCTGTTAACGAAAGAAAATCCATCACTTTACAAAACTTCCAAAGACTGAAGTTGACTTTACATGAAAAACCCCTTGAAATCACGTTAGGTATAATAATGCACAAAACTCAGCAACACGTAGTCCTCAGCAAGATGGCACAGTATAAGCATATATTGCTTTCATCCCAAACGAATAGTTGGTGACAAATCATCTCCAGCTTTTCATCTCCATGAACTTAGAAACAGCTAATCAAATTATCAAGTTCTTGAACGACTGCTTCCATGGATGGTCTTTCTATCGGAGGGTCATGAGTGCAATGCCAAGCAATTCTCGCGAGTTTAGCTGCTTCATATTCAAGGAACCTACCATGGAGGTTTGGGTTAATAAAATCTTGGAATCTGCTAGATTCAGCTCCAAGTCGTACCAAGCTAGTGACTTTTCGCTTCCCGGAGAGGACTTGGAAAACAAGAACTCCGAATGCATAAACGTCACTCTTCTCAGTAAAACGGCCTGTTCTTGTTTATTCAGGAGCCAGGTAAGCCATAGAAGCACTGCCCTTGAGTGCTGCAAAGACAATGTCATTGGTAAGTAGGTTGTGCAAGCCAGAATCTGAAAGTAGTGGATTGAATTGCTGATCGATGAGCACTTTTTGAGCTGAAATATTTTGGTGAACGAGGGCGGGTCTGTTTACTTTCTACGCATGCAAATATGCTATACCTGCTCTACAAAAGAAGATGCATAGCTCGATAAAACAAAGTCAAAAACAAGCAAATTCTAGATTTTTTTAGTTGGTCTTTTAACAGAAAGGCAACATACACAAAAATGTGATAGGAAAAAATCCCAAGAATTTGACTGAGCTGGTGTGTATGTTAAAACAAAAAGCATTTGATCACAGTGCAATATTAGATTAGAAGTTAAACTTAAACAGCTGCAAAGGGTTTCTCGAAACCATATGGGCAAGCATAGAGAGTTTCTCAGTGCAAAATTCTTTTCACTTGTACTGGTTAATATTTTTCCTGTTTAAGCTAATATTTTAATATAGCCAAATTTAACACTACATTATGTCTTAATAATGAAGCTTGTCCTTACTTTAATTTTATTAGAAATTTCCAGTTAAAATTTTATTGATTTTTAAACCAAAAAAACTGAAATTAAAACATTTGACATTATATTATAATTTAATTTTAATTTCATTATATTAGAAACATTATTTTTGTATATGTATTTTGAAGAATTTGTATTTTTCACCATTTTTTTTTTAATTTCTCTTTGTTAATTGATGAGTGGGACCCAAACCCATGATGTGCCTACATTTTATGGGATGTTGCACCAAGCTTTTACATCAGAAAGGTCCGGTAAAATCAACCCATGTTGGAAAAGAAGGAATGAAGACTTTGAAAGGAGACGAGCATCATCATCATCATCATCATCAATTATCAGCCATCATCCCGCTCGTGAAAATTACATGCACACCAGCTAATATCACCCACTCAGCGGCGACGTTGAACAAACAGAACGATGATTTGAATAATTTAATTAAAATTAAAATTTTAATCGATTCGACATGTATTCTAAAATTGATTAATTCATGAGATAATAAAAAATTAAATTAAATTAAAAAATGATTTTAGAGTTTTTTTTTTTAATAATGAGATTTATAATAAATATAATATCATTTCATCAAATATAATGAGATTTATATTTTTATTAAATATTTATCATATTTTATATTTATTTAATATTTAACTTTATTTCAATTGAACCTGTGATCATCGGTTTTACATTTTATCTAATTTTTTTTCAAATATTGCTTAGTATTTATCTCATTCAAATTTTCTCTTTGGATCATTTTATTTTCCTGAAATGACTCCGAAGCGTTAGAACTAAACATCAAAGTTTTTATTTACTTTTTTTTTTACCATATTTTCTTTTATCTATCTCTAAATTCTATTTATTATTTTTTTGTTTATTTTTAAAGTATTTAAAATATGTTTATAATTATTTAACAAATCATTTATATAATTATTATTTTTTGATAAATTATTTATGTATTCATTTAATATTAATTTTTTACTTTTAAATGCGTAAATATAATTTTATTTTATTTATTTTAATTTTAATACTTTAAAATTATTTATTAATTTCTCAAATATATTATAAATTTTATTATATACAAATTTAATTGAATGTTTCTATTGGTCATTTTCTCTTTTCACAAATAGTGCATTTAATTTGTTGGAATGAAATAGAGCAAAAATGGAATAATTATTTCGCGAGAATAAAATAAGTGAGGAATAGCTATTATGTAATTTTGTTGATTGAATGGAATAGATTAATAACAATATTACATTGTTTGGTTGGGTAAAATAATGATAAGAAATACACAAAGAATAAGTGTAAAATAACATTATTACCCTTAAGTTGAAGAAATAATATTTTGTTTATATTATTAAATATTAATATTATTTTAAATTTATTATTAATATAATAAATTAAAAAATAAATTATTTAAAATATTTAAAAATATTTTAATATATTATATTGAAAAAATGTTAATTAGAATTATATTAAGAAATATTATTAATACATAAATATATTTTATATAAAATATTTAAATACAAAAAATTGTATTTACATATAAAATATTATTATAATATATAATATCAAAATAATTTTTTTTTAAATTTCGTTTATATATAAACTTCTATTTTTCATTTCCACTTTTCTTCTTCTCTCTCTCCAATTTCTTATTCTTCTCTCACATTTCTCTCTCTTTTCAAACCCTAAAGCCCCAACCCAAAATATTTTTATATATTAAATATAATTAATAATAACATTTAAAAATTAAATAATTTATTGAATTTTTTCTTTTTGTCAAAATATGTAAAAGCCATTTTTTTTCATTTTCATCTTAATTCTCTCTCTTAAAAGCTCTCCCTTTTTTAGAAGTAAATAAATAGTTTAAATTGCATTAAAAGATAAGGAATTTTCTATTTTATAGGAACTTTTGTACTAAAAACAATGGTATCTCTAATTATAGACTCTTTGTGATATAAAATATATCTTTTCTCACTATCCTCAAAGTGCGTGAGACAAATATATGCATTTTAATTAGGGTTGTATTCCATAAGAGGTGTTAAGCTTTTTATTATCTTGGTATCAAGTTATTTTTTTGCAAGACCTCCTTTAAGAAGAAGCCCTGTCAAATAAAGATTTTTTTCTTTCCACCATATTTCAATTGTTAATACGATATATAAAGACTGTTACTCCTACCTGTATCGAATAATACATGTTCGGGCAAACCTTTTTCGTGTAAAACTTGCTTGATTTAGATTGGGAGAATTGTATGCTCTTATGAAACCATTGCTTGTGAGTCACCGGCTCATTCTTCAACGGCACGCGATCAGAGCCCTCTAATTTCCACAGACCAGCTCAGTCAATACTCAATCAAGCTCATTTTTAATTTTCAACTCAAATAAATTATTTTTTCTATGATATTTTAAAATTGTAAAATAAAATAATGTATAGATCGCAGCCACCCTTTTTTTTTCCCTAGTGAGCCCTTTCTAAATATTCAACTTCTATCTTTTCACACTTAAACCTAATACCCAGAAACCAACTTGCCTACCATCAGCCACTATTGTCCATCGCCAACCGCTTTGGTCTTTTACTTGAAAAGTCTCCAAACTTCATCCAATTCTTCCTCTTAGTCTCCTTTTTTTTTTCTTTTTTTTTTTTTTTTTCATTTTTCTAGTTAGTTTTTTTTAAAAATCACTGTAAAAGTGTAGATCTACAAAAATAATTCAAGAACTTCACTCGATTTTTGTAGCCAGCCGTCACTCTAAAGGCTACTTCTTCTTTATATGTTCTTTCTTATCCTCTCTTTTTTCTCTTTCCCTAATTTTGAGCTCTCAAACCCCTTTTAACATACCTAACCCGAGAAAAACTATTTTCTCTTTCTTTTTTTTGATTTCTCAATTAATTTTTGATTATTAATAATTTTTTTTGTTGATATATTGCTGTGATTATGTTTCTTTTCCTTTGATGGTTGTTGGTTAAAAAGGTATTATAGAGAACTTTTTTTGGGTGGCTATGCCTTATGG
>JBBYHK010000023.1:3739374-3750903 GCA_038382065.1 Adansonia grandidieri | reverse complement strand
AATTTGAACAGATTGTAAGTTACTTGAGAAATGTTTTTGAGAGTGGTAAGTGGAAAAGGAGGGGTTGTTGGCGAGAACTGACGGAAGATCCAAGAAGTGATGAGGGATTTGAAATAGCGACAATTGTTATAAAATAAGTAATTTTTAAAGATGAGATTAGGGAATGGTAAAAAAATCATCCTATCTGTTTTGAATTTAATAGTATATAAAAATAAATATTGTCTCTAATTTAAAAGTATTGAGAACGATAATAGTCCTTAAAACATTTCAGAAATATAATTTTAAAGGATGATTGATTATTGTTAGGAAGGATTTTTTTGTCCCTAAAACATTTAAAAACTATTTTTTAAGAGATAATTATTGATTGGCCTTCTCTAAATTTTGTAATGCTTGAAAACAACATGAGATGCCTATTACATATATATATATATATATATACACCTTAGTTTAAGACACCTGAAAAAGTATCCATTGATTAGTGACAGTGGCAATATCTATTGAGCATTAGCAAAGAAGTGAAGTTACAAAACTTCCGAAGTGATAATAATTTGGTAAAAACAAGTAGGCACATTTACATGATCGAAGTTTGTAGTTAGCTTAGATGATTGTCTTCAATGTAGATATATTGTATTAACCATGAAGAGCCTGGGATCAGTTTGAATTGTGTTGATTAAGAATGGGTGGCTTATAGAAAGAGAGAGATTATTCAATTGTGTGTCTCAACTACTGGAACAAAAGAAAAAAAAAAGTGTCAAATACACGTTTTTGTTTACAATATATGCCCCTTTCCTGCTTTTTGGGTCTGACAAGTTCATTGACCCATTGGGTGTCTGTAAGCTCCATCAGGAGGTTAATGATTGATAAGGGTACAAACCCATTTTTTTTTTTTTTTAAATTTTCAGTGGATTGATGACATTTACGTATCATATAAACTAACAAAGTTGACACACCAACCATAAGGAAATCAACATATCTCATTCTGATGATTGATGTTTCTCAACTTAATTAGCATCATACGGCTAATTGTATCAATCAAAATTGCAGTTCTTGATGATCAAGTCAAGCATTTATATTTGTTTTAGTTGGTAAATATCTTCAATTTAGCAACAGGATCTTCCATTATGGATATTTTGAATTCTCATATATAATTCATGCGTGTTGCCTTTTGTTATTGTTATTTTTTTTTTAAAAAAAAAGAGTACCTTTTTCAAGGAGGGACCTGATAAGTATGGGCCTTTCAGGATCAGCTCATTCGATATGATCCTGTGCCCAATATTTCAAATTAATCTCTCTTAAAAAAAATCAAATTAATACATCAGCCTATTTAATATGATAATTCTTGATCAATTATAGACAGCTAGTCCATCGATACCTTGCGCCCACGAGTTAAAGCCACACTAACACGTCTCGCCCTTTTTTATTTTTCAAAGTGATTTCGATATAAGAAAAATTAAAATATGATATAAAAATAATATAAAAATAATATAAATATTTAAATATTTTAAAATTTATATAATATAAATTATTAATATATTAAATTTTTTTATATAATATTTTAAATATAATTATGATATAAAAATATAAATATGACATGAATAAATTTATATTTCAAAATTTATATAATATATATTATTAAAATGCTAAAATTTATATAAGCATATAATAGTTTAAAGACAGTTTGATATAAAAGAATAACACGATTATCAAATTTAGTGTGAAGTTCAAAGAACTCCTAGTCCCCTAGCACTTGTGCTTTTTTTTTTTTTTTTTATAATATTTGATACATTAATAGTAAAAATTTTTTAACTCCGCAACTAGATTAAAAGTTTAACATGTTTTTCACTTTTATTTTTAATAATTTTTTATTATTTTTAAGGGTACTTATTACTTTTCTAATACTACTTGTGGAAAAGACTCCACTGAATGAGATAATTTTCATCTTTCAATTTCATAATACCATAATGACTATTTTAAATCTTTATTTGAATTTAATTTTTTAAATAATTTTAAAATGTACTTTGAAAAATTTTTATTCCCTTCACAATAATCGAATCTTGGTTAATTGAAAAAGAGGATATCTTCTTACCCCTTGAACTAACCCTTATGGATCCTACCACATTTGGAACCAAAATTCTGTCAACATCTAGGGTAAGTTTTTGGACACCTGCATTCTGATTTGTTCTCAAAGTATCGTCCATTGTGAAATTGACAAAAAAATTAAGTAATGCTAATTGAATAAAACCTTTTGATTCCTCTTAGAATGGATTTGTTACGGCTAATTGTCCTTGATATATGGCATTTTCCTAGCTAATTCAAACGTGAAGTTCAAGATCATACGGTTAGGGATCCTTTCATTGAATTGTTCATCATACACCATTATGATATGGTCAACAAAGTCAATGCTTCATATACATTGACAGCTGATATTAGGGTCCATCATCTTCATAGAGATGAACCAATTTATTCTTTTAGATTTGAATGAGTCACTTTTCATCTAACGAAAGAAATTGTATATAAAACTAAAGTAAACGATGACTATCATATTACAAATTTGATTAATTGTATGTCATTAAGAAATATATAGAATAATCTTTAAGAATGTTTGAGGTGTGATGATATAGAGTAATGTGATGTTTCCAATGGGGGAAATAGATTAACAAGAAACGACAAGAACAAAGTTTCAATTAAGCTTCTGTTTGTAATTGAAACGCATGCCTCAGCTTGTTTTCACGCACCATTATACTCCAAACTCCTTGACTTCCAAGGCTGCCTTTTGTCTTCAGTGCAAGAAGCAATTTTCTTCTTCAGAAATCTCCGATCAATAATATATTGCTTTCCTCTTTATATCCCCAGCCTGTTTAATTTTTTTTTTTTTTTACAACCCCTTTTTCCTACTCCTAAGTCTCAACCTTTCTGCCATAGAAACAATGAATTGGAGACGTTTATTCTGTTGCATCTGTCAAGAAAAAGATCAGAACAGGTATGCTTTTATTGAATCTATATATATATATATGTATATATATCCATGTGAGAGTTTTGACAAGAGCATTTCTGGGGTTAATTTGCTATTGCTTTTTGATTGATTGATTGATTGATTTATTTTTTAATATTCCTTTTTCTTTTGCTTACAGGGTGGATAATAAGAGCAGGGATTACCCTTGGGAAATATACACTCTCAAGGAGATTCTGCAGGCAACAAACAATTTCCATAACGATAACAAGATAGGCGAAGGCGGATTTGGAAGCGTATATTGGGGTCGTACAAGTAAAGGCGTCGAGGCAATCACATGTTTTATCTTTGAATCTCTCTATTAATTGCTTAATCTCCATAGATATAAGAAACCCACAAGTTAATTATGGTAGATACCTTTACCTAATATAGTATTTTTTTCCATTTTTGTTAATTATATGTAGCAAACATGGTGTTGCAGATAGCTGTAAAACGACTCAAGGCGATGAATGCAAAGGCAGAGATGGAGTTCGCGATGGAAGTAGAGATTCTTGGGAGGGTGAGGCACAAGAATTTGTTAGGTTTGAGAGGGTTCTATGCCGGCGGAGATGAAAGATTAATAGTCTATGATTACATGCCTAAGCATAGTTTAATCACTCACCTGCATGGCCGACTTACCGCCGATTGCTTGCTCGATTGGCAGCGTAGAATGAGCATAGCCATTGGTTCAGCCGAAGGTCTAGCGTAAGTTTAACAAAACCTTCTTAATTTGCAAGAAACATTCCTAATTTATTCTTCAATTGTTCACATATGGTGCAATGCATACCAAATAAATCAAGAGTAGCATAAATATATATATTCGTATACTTATTTAGACAGTCAATGTTGTTTGATATTCATACAGTGAGATTTTCCGTATTATCTAATTTAAATTCATTGAGATAAACACATTATCATTAATCTAAATATTTTCTATACTTAGACAACTTATTCAATATTTTTGTGAGGCCGTCTTAATTTAATTTAAAATCTGAGCTAAACTTTTTTTTTTTTTTTAAATGTGTCTCCTTTAATTTATTTTCAAGGTACTTGCATCATGAGGCCAATCCTCATATAATACACAGAGACATAAAGGCCAGCAATGTTCTTTTAGATACAAACTTTCAAGCAAAAGTTGCTGATTTTGGCTTTGCAAAGCTTATACCAGATGGCGTCACGCATATGACAACTAGGGTTAAGGGCACTCTCGGATATTTGGCCCCTGAATACGCAATGTGGGGGAAAGTTTCGGAGAGTTGCGATGTTTATAGCTTTGGCATTTTACTTCTAGAGATCATTAGTGCGAAAAAACCATTGGAGAAACTCCCTGGTGGGTTGAAGCGTGACATAGTGCAATGGGTCACGCCATATGTGCAAAGGGGTGCATTTGATCGCATTGCAGATCCCCGGTTGAAGGGGAAATTCGATCGTGCTCAGCTTAAATCTGCAGTGATGATTGCGTTGAAATGCACCGACAGCAATCCAGAAAATCGGCCTAGCATGCTAGAAGTAGTGGAGTGGCTAAAGGGTGGTGTGGGGAGAAGAAGAAAAGAGGTGACCAATATCGAAAACATGCTTGAGGAAGATGGAGATAATGGAACTGATACTGATGATTTTCAGGGTTTTAGAATGGCAAAATCTGCTTCAAGGGGTAAATTGGCACGTTAAAAAAAGATTTTGATGTTCAAGTTATTTGTTTCTTTCTTTTGTGTATCTAATTTTGTAAGAAATCGTTATTCTCTTGGGTGCTTTTATATATTGTTGTGTTAGTTAACAAAGCCGACGACTGCATTTATGAATTATACTCAGACTTGAAGGTGTTATCTTAGCATGTGTTTAGCATAGATATTATCAATTTATTTTTTTTAATTTCCCGTATATTTAAATAGTTATATTAAATATTCATATTATCAAACAAAATGTCAAGTATAAATATTTAAAAAAATAAAAGATATGAATAACAAACTATATGACTAGGTCTTAATTTGGAAGTAATTAAGTTGATTAATTCCATATTCTGATTTCTTTTTCTACTCCTTTTGTTTAATTTAATAGTTTCAACAGGAAATATAAAGCATGAAAGGGTCAAAATTTTACTACGATAGGCCTTATTTTACAAGCAATCACCGATAACTTTTCATTTTGTCAATAAATAAACGAAAGGGTCATATAAATAAGTAAGAGACAATGCAGCCATCAAAAGGGACAATCTATTTATTTATTTAATTATTTTTCTCCCAGTTTTAACAATTTAACAAATATTGAGAGTGACTACTAGATCAACTCAAGGGTCACCTAATTTACTTCATTTGATAAGTCAGATTTGATTTAGATTAGTATGGGTATTAACACTTTGTGATCCAAACAAGTTAGAATCGTTATTTATTTAATTAAATAATATTTTTATTTAATTTTAATTATAAAATATATAATATTAATATAAAAATTATTTTAAAATATTTATTATTTTTTAAACAATAATTCGAGTTATTGCTTGAATTCTAACTTAGAATTAAATTTTAAAATTTTTTCAGATAATATATATTTCAGGAGAGATTGGTTATAGTATCGAGAGGACTAACGTGTGTGATAAAATTGAATTGAAGCTTACCTAATAATATAGTCTAGAGTCAAGAACCGGAGAAATTCTAGATATGGTACTTTATATAAATCTAATATTTTACTAATATTTTAAATTTTTAATTATGTTTGATATCATAAATTAAGTGATACTAATTCAAAATAAAAAAATCTATAATAATAACAGAGCAGGTGATACATTTTCATTTAATGAAAATATGATTTAAAAGGTTTTTGGCTTATAATTGTATTTTTTTCTTTAAAAAATTGTATAAATTATTTCCACAATATTATAGAATATATTTTTAGATATGATGCTTTTTATTTTCTGTTTTAATATTTATTTACGTAATAATTTTTTTGCTAATTCACAATGTGCCAAGTTATACGAAACTGCTCTAAGACCTGGGTTCCAGTCTTAGGCCCATCCCCTTCACACTAAAAGGTTCGATCAACGGTCCCCTTTTCAATCAAAGCCCGTGCCTGCCATTTTGCCCCCTATTGGTTTTTTTATAGAAGGAAAAATTCTTGAAATATATTTCCACATTAGTTGAAATGACATGAAATTACGTTTGGTCCCATAATATTTTTCGATTTGGTCTTTTAGAATTTGTAAATTATAGTTTGATAGGATAGATTTAGTAACATTTTTAGTTTAGATTTCTTTTGTTATTATTAACTTAATTTCTTTGTTTATCTTTTCAATCAATCAAATAAATATATTTACGTTAACTATAGTATTAATGGTTTCCATTTTGTACTCATAAAAAAAAATAATAAAAAAATTAAACTATTTCTATATTTAATGCAAACTTTAAATTTAACTTATCTAGTTTTTTAAATGTATGTTACCTTTGTAATATTATGTAATATTATGTATATTTTAATTATTTTTATTAGATTACATATTTTTGATGTTGGGACTTTAATATTTATTCAATTTTTTAAATGCAACACAAATAATAATATTGAAAATTGAAAATCTTTTGTTTTATTACGAGAAATTTATATATTGTTCGTGATGTTAATATTATATATAATATTTAAATTTAATGTTTTTATATTAGAGTTGTTTATACCCTGTCAAGTCAAGCTCAAATTCTTATCCCATTTCTCTTACTCTTCGAATCAATTCTTTTGTGTTTGAGACAAGATATAAGATGTTGTTAGATTTATCACACAAGCACATGGAACAAGTAAAATAGTACTAAATCGAGTATCGTTCCTACAAGAAATTGTCACCAAATAAAACAATCTAATATTATTCAAACAAGTAATTAAAAATTATAAATTAAAAGCAAATTAAAATTAATTAACAAGCAAAGCAAAGAAAACAATTTGGGTTTAATTAATCAATGATATAAGCCTAGGATATCAACTTCCATAAACACTTTATTAGAATTTGTTCTAACATCTTAACTTGATTAGTGACAATAAATTGTTAGTCTAGAGTTTTAATTTATTTATAAATATTTTTCAATGGTCTTATAAAATATCTTTTAGCCAATTTACTATATTCCTATGAAATTTAAGTAAAAAAAAACTCATTAGGCTTAGACTCTAAATTTGTTACACATGACATGCTTGTATATTACTATCTCTCATACAAATCAATTCTTAATAATTAATGATATGAAACATATGTTATTCAATCTATGTCTAAATACAAAATTTCATTTTCTAAGTTCATTAGGTTTACCAAATCAATCTAATTGATGATTAAGTAACTTTTTTGATAAAGTACAAGATTCAATAAACAACTCAAATATCATTAAAATAAAAAAAGAGAATAAAATAATCCAAATTATTATTTTGAGTTCTATTATAATCCTAAAAAAATAAATTTAATTCATGATTAATATAAACACAAAACAAAAGAGATTCGCCATCATAACAATACAACAAAATTAAAAGAAGAATAATAGAAGGGGTAAAACTAAGATTGTTGGGTCTCCAATCTACGAATTTCTCCAAAATCTCTTTTTATCTTTTAATTGCTTCGATGGTTGCTCTCCTCTTTAGAAAATTAAGATTTATAAAAGTCTCTAAAAAAATAATAAAAGTTATAAAATGTCCTATTTATAAAGCTGCCAAAAGCTAGGAAGGAAAAACTTAGAGCATTAATAGTATAAATAGTTCATTTTGTAAAGTTGCTGGGTTAACTCTACTTTGCATCTTTATTGTGTTATTGCAGTTCAAAAATTTCTTCGAACATTAAGCTTAAAAAATGAAAATACTAAATTAATCAAAAAGAAAATAAACAAAAATAATTAAAGTCAATTAAAATTTAATAAAATTTAAATAAAGACCTATAAAATTTAATTAATTTTAATAAAAATAATGCGACCAAATAACTGAGTTATGACAAGGCATTCAAACATCTCGAGCCTCGCGTTGTAGAGCTTGACAAAAAATTCTAGTAATTCCCGTAAGTTCTTTAAAAGATGTAATATGAAACAAAATCAAAATATTTCGGTTATGTGTGAAAAAGTCCTTGCATAAACAATTACGTAATTTCAGTTATAACAACAAAATAAAATAATAAATTATAACATTTTTAAAATTTATATGATCAAAACAAGGAAATGAACAGTACTGTAGTTTTGTTTGCGAATATTAACAGTGGGAATGAAAGTGTGAATAAGAGTGTAATCGAGTCAAGTTAAGTTCAACTCAAAATTTAAAATTTGAAATTTAATTTGAATTTAATTGAGTTTCATTTTTAAAGTTTAAATTCTATTCAAAATAAAAATAGAATTACATGAGATCGTATGATTAGGTTCATTACAAAATTTAAAAGAATTGAAAATGATCAATAATTATTTTTAAAAGATAAAAAATCGTTCTAAATCGTTCTTTAAGGTTGTTCTTTAAAACTGCGTCTCTAAAATTTTTGAGAATGACATTCCTCCCAATACTATAAGGAAGACTTTCGTCCTCAACACTGTTAAATTCAAAATACAGAGGACCTTTTATTGATCGTCCTCTTGTCTCACTTTTAAATATCTCTTGTTTTACAGTACTTGTTTATGTAGTGAAAAATGAGCTCAATTCCCATACTCAATTTTAAACTCGATTACTTTTGCTTGAGTTTGAGTTCAAATTGAGATTTTTCAATACTAATTAAATATATATTAAAAAAAAAGGCTTGATTAGGATCACAAGCTACTAGATTCAAATATTAAGATATTTGAATTCGATTTACTTGATAACTGGAGCTCAAATTCAACTTGACAATAACAAAGTCAAATTCAAACTTTTTTAAAAAATTAAAATAATTTATGAGTATAAATATTCGGTTTACGCTTAATAACCTTAAAGTGTTTGAGATTTAAGCAGGAAAGCTAGAAGTTACTTTTAGATTTTATTTAATTGGACTTTGCCTGAAATAATTGGAATAAATAAATGCAAAGAAAAAATATGTATAAAAATTTAAAGCAAAATTCAAGGAGGGCCATAAAAGCATCTAAGCAAATATTTTGCAATATTCCATTTAGACATCATTACTACGTAAATAACTTTCAAAAAGGCCACGGTCCTTTTCGCCCTGGCTGCCTCAATGTGGGTTAGAGTAAGATCTTGGCTGCAAATAAGAACAAATTTTACCAGACATCGTAGCACCTTTTTGGGTAGCTTGTTAATTATTCGAACATGCGCATTTAAGCAGGACATAGGTTCATTTAACTCCCATTTAACTCCCCTCTTTATCTATAGAATTGTGTTAATTCTAATTAGAAGTTATAGGTTTTACTTTTTTACTACAATATTGGTTGTCATTCACTTAAAATATGATACGTAATTTTTATGTATGTTGTCGGATTTTATTTCTTTGAAATTAAAATTGAATAATATCCGCAATAATTTCTTTACTCATACTAAAATTATTGAATCATATTTTAATTACATACGAGAAAGTATTTTTACTCAATGTTTTAAAATCCATTTAATGTCAACATCGCGAAAGACTTGAGTTACTGGTACTCAAATCCATACCCAACGGCATCAAGAAATTAAATCCTTCGAACCGAAAGTCGAAGATAGAGTGTCCTTCTATCACTGATAATCCTTTCCTGGTCAATGAAAGACATGAGCAAGACTTCAAGTTATTCTGTTAGAAAGTAGGGTGCGGAGGATGCCCTACATTTGTCAATTTCCATTTCTGAAAAGTGTTTTGGCCGAAGACGTTCTTGGAGCCATCCTCTAACAAGGCCCTATCTATGCTACTAAAGCTGGTAAGGGAAATGAATGAAATAAGCTTCTTCAATTCGCATGTGATAAGCCAAAGTATTTTCTCTCAATTTTTTTTTTCTGCATCTAGAATGCTTTAAGCGGTATTTCAACAACGAAACCTTGCCTTCCTGCTGGCTTGGTAACTGTACCCTGGAGATCTCCTGTTTCGAGTTCACCGGTGATGTCCGGCGCAAGATCTATTTATTTGGATAAGAAGGGGAAAGATAAAATTTCCTTCTTGGTTGGTTCCATGGAGCCCCTGCTGCTAATCCTTTTTCCGCTTCAACTTTTAATAGTAAACATGGAAGTTCACGCGAGTGACTGCGTACCTTTCTTCTTGCGAGTAAATATTCCAAGGGCAGAATCTGTAAGCAAATAAAACCAAAACTTGCGGTCACTTCACCAGCAGTAGCAGATGTTCACCCTTGTAAATATTCTTTAGCTAATGAAAAAAAAATATTTCAAAAGTTTTCATTTTTTTCCATAGAAATAAATTGCTTATTATAACATTCATTCACTTCTTGCTTTGAAGCGGCACACCGAAAAAAAAAAACCCTTATTCGAATAGACTGGTTTCTCATGTGCCTGAAAAGCCGAAGCAATCTCAGATTGAAGCGAATTCAAGTTTTTCACGCGTAGCTTGGAGTCGAGTGTAGCGTAGATAAATAAGGAAAGTGGCTGCCAGAGAGGAAGCCGAAACCCTAACGGGCGGATTAGAGCAGCTCCAACTCACGACCCGCCTGGCCACTATGAATGAATATTACGTTAATAGAGTAAGTAGTCCTCGCCTTCGAAGACTTCGAAGACCTAGAATCCTTATATGACTGATAGACAGGTTGACTCACAGATAGTTTCCTAATCTTTCCATTGGATATCAATGAAGATAATTATATGTATATATTATGTATAAATACGATGCACGATTGATATCTGAGGTGAATGAAAAATTATTCTCATAATCCCCACTTAAAGAGGAACGGAATCTAGTTTGAATAAGATTTTTTTTTTTGTTATCTAAATTTTAGAATTTAAATTCTGATATTATCTAGATATTCAGAATCTAATTTTAAAATTTGAAAAAAGATTTTATCCTTTTTAAATTAAAATTCTGATATTATCTAGATTTCAGAATCTAAATTTAAAAAAGATTTTATCCTTCTAAATCTTATCAGATTATGTTTTAACTCCTGTAAATAAGTGTAAAACTGAAGAAGGAAGAACATACCAAAAATCTTCTTCTTTTTCTCTATTCCTCTAGCCATCCGAGAGAGAATTTCATCACCTTTGGTTCGTAATGTTGCACTTGTAAGTGCTAACAATCACAACGTGATCGAAGAAGCTTGGGAGACGTGTTGCAAATACTGTCGAGCATATTGGTGGCAAGCAATAAATGTTTTAAGGTCAGAGGTTCAACCTTAACTCGATCGGGTAACATCCGACGTTTCGTTTTTTTTGGTAACACGTATATTTATTCTGTGATTTTCCTATTAACTTAGTCTATTTAATTTGTTCCAGTATCGTTTTAACCGTTTGTTCATTTTACAGTAGCTCGAAGCTAACAATCTTAAGATATTTATCGGTATATTTTTAATATACTATTTGGTTTTATCTATTTGATATTTTTTTTCTCGTATTAGGATGCAATGTTAATTGGCAATACTATTTAATTGTTTGTTAATCTATTTATAATTTTCTTTGCATTTGATAATACTGCAAAATCTTTCCTATTC
>JBBYHK010000023.1:3708128-3719397 GCA_038382065.1 Adansonia grandidieri | reverse complement strand
ATAAATATAAATGTATAATATATTTATTTGATAAGTCACTAAAAGATAAATGTATATTGTATTATAATTTTTTTTTAGGGACAAAAGACTAATCATTGTATTTGTCTATAAATTTTAATACATAAAATTAAGTTATAGGCAAACATAACAAACTAAATAAATATAAAATTTATTTTGGGATAGCTAACTTAATTATATTTAATATATAAACACGTATAAACTTATATAATAAAAGAATTTTTGAAAATTTTGGGGGTGAGCCATTACGCTCCGCACCTGCCTTCAATGTTAGCATTTAATCCAAATGAAATAGCTTTCCAAGTCCTAGGATGCTTGAACTAGAGCAAACAAGAAAATACTAGGTGCTGTTTTGACTGCATTCCATAAACTTCCTGTCATGAAGAGTATGCATGTAAAAACCATTCAGTTGGTTTACAACCTACTTTTATAACAGGGCGAAAATGTCCCTGGGATTTATATATATATATATATATATGTAATGAAAAGTGAAGCTAAAATTATATATTGTTGAAGCAAATCAGTTAGAATTGGAAATAATTCAACCCTGCACGAGAACCAGAGCAAGCGAATGTATCACCAGCGGCAGGTGCAAGATTAGCGAACCGTTTTGGGAATAGCGTTGCTCATATTACAGTAATGGCTGTTGCTCTAGGAAGGATGCCCCTTCAATCTTGAACAAGTTTGTAAGATAAAAGGCGATCTTAGATATCAAAAAGGACTGCAAGAGCGGGAGCAATCTAGAGGACAGGGATTTGACAACCAAATCAGAATCCAAATTCATTTCTACTTCAGCCTAAAACATTAAAAAAGGTTCCTAACGATATTTCTTCGATACCATAATAAGAGTCTATCGATATTTGATTTCATGCAATCTATTATTTTTGAGGACATACAGTAAACAGTAAATAAATTTAAGCAGTAAATTCTGTTTCTGGTGCAAATATAGCTTTCTAAAGCTGCTGAGAAGGGAAGGAAATCAATACTTAATTATTCCAAGAGGGAACCAGGAGAAATGGCTGGATCTATCTACAGTAAAATGTCATGATACCAAGCAGTATCCATTAATTGGTTGATGATGTTAAGTCTCAGGGCTGCTTTAGAGGCTAACGCAAACAATCCCATAAAGTGCATATATATATAGCACAAATAACCCCGTCTTCAGAAACTCCAGCTGCCAAAACTAATGGGGAAACACCAGGAGCATCTGAAATTGCAACGTAGTTAACAGCTATAGTAATCCAAAAGAAAGTGATCAGTCATGGTGCGTACTTTGAAGTTTGAACTGAATTTTGATGAAAGAATAGCATATTTAAGAACGGCATTCATGCAGTTAAATAATCTGTTACCTGGATTCGAGAGCAAATATTAAATAGGAATATGTATCCGATACAGGTGTATTTAATTTTTTTAAGTTTTTTCATATATTTGGAGGATTATACTCCTATAGTCATGTTAGAATGTACGTCGAACATTGGAGTCGGAGATAGGTACTTTAGAAATAATGAAAAGTTCAGGTATCATAGGTTAAAACAAATGAATAAGATTGTTCTTAATTATACTGTTCCTCAATTGAACAACTCTAGATATCTAAAACATGTACTAATAAGACAATATGAAGATGTTAAAGTACAGGTAACAACCGTTTTAAACACATAATATGATCTTATTTGAACAATTTTTGCACTGAACATATTTCCAAGTTGAGGGAGAGTGAATTTTCTACCCAACCTTTTTAATGTCAAAGATAAGCCAATATAATTTCAGAATCCAAGGAAGCCATTAATAGAATATCAATGGTGATATATGGTTTTATCTGTAATTATCTGGAAAATATATACTCCTGCTACGACTACCTCGACACATTCTTTAAACTTTGATATGCATATCAGTCTGTATGTTTATTTCAGATGTCCACACCTGTATCTTCATTGCCTTTTCGTAATTACTCGGGAAACTCCGTAAGTAGCCCCATATATTCTAATCTTTCTATTGCTTGCAAGTCCATTTGAACGTCTGTGTGCATAATTAAGCCAGATCAGTGTGAATTACATAATTTAATACACTCACAATTGCGTGCAGTATATTCTTTCCGTTGGCTTTGCTATGTTCAAAATTATATGTTTACCAAAGATGATCTTACAAGTTCTACGTGTTATGAGCAAAATATAATTTTTATCAAGTTTTCATATTTCCTTGCAGTTGTATCAGAAAAATCTAAGAATAAAAACCATAATATTTTCAGGCAACTTACATCCACCAACATTAACTACCTATGAGGGCAGGACCAAGTGAATGGATAGGCATCATTAGAAAAGGAACTGGAGTCCTAACAATAATTGAAACTGTCATCCAAAAGAATAGACAACGGTTACTTAGAATTATTTTAAAATTTAAACATAATACTTAAAATGAAAGAAAAACCCAGTATGTTCCACATTATTTATTCATATACACAAAAATTAGAAGGAACAGACTACTAGTTTAAGGATCTACAGTTCCCACCCACATATAGTATGAACCTAAATGAACGTATTCGATTGGTTGCTTTGCCAAGGTCTATTCTTGGTTTTCAGTATTTCTTTTCTTGCACCAAAATTAAAGGGGAAAAGTAAATAATCAAGGCTTGGAGCACAAATTTCACCGTATCATCAGTAAGCCAGAATCCAATAATTCATTGCAGGAGTAAGTTACTAGTAAAGACTAGGTCCTGTTCCAGGCAGTGCATGTCAAAGGTGCACAGCCTCAACTAGTAAAGAGTCATATTAACTACTTGATACCTAAAGGGTAATGCTAAAATTTTTAGCAGTAAACTGAGTGGGATTAACAGGAAGATAGCAAGTCATTATTATAATATAGAGTCAATCATAATCCAGTAAAGATTATATATATATATTGCTAGCAGAGATATTGAGAGTAGAAGATGATAAAGAATGAAAAATCTGAGAAGGATTTTGAATCATTCATGCATTTGCAATGAAAACAATCCCCTTGCTGGAATTCTGTCATAATTAGCGTAATGAATTATTTTCTAATATTCATTTATTTTTTTGAAAAGCGCTAGTATTCAATAACATTTCAGTCACTCTTCACTGTGAGAGAGAAACTCCCCGATGCCATTCTGGAATTGCATTAGATGAAGATAAATTCCATTCCAGGAAGAATAACATTCCTAGACACTGGACATCACTGAGCACTGAGCAGGAACAGATGGGAGGATCATCCTTGATTATCACAGCTTAAATAATGGCATTCCCATTAAAAGTCGTAAGTTTGGAAATATGGGACTGTCAACAAGTCAATAGTATCCTGATCCAAGCGAATCGCTGGTAAACAAGATTAAAGTAACAGCCAATGGTAATAAAAACCGCAAAAACCGCATAAAAGAGAGAATCTTTTATGCTGGTGCTTCGAAGGGAATAATTACGAGGTTGCTTGCTGCCAGCCCCATCAGTGTGCTCACTGATACCGCACTCACCATATTTCCTTGTCTTCTCAGACCTAAACAAGTATTCCATAAAATTTACCCTGCAGAATTTTTTTGGGGGGGTGGGGGGGGGGATAAATTACATTAACTGAATCTAAAACTTTTCATTAAGAAACTGAACCAAAACAAGAAAACAATAGTGGTAAGGGATAATTCCGTAGAGTCAGAAACCAAAAGATCCAATAGCGAGTTTAGCAGTACACTTGTTACGTGCCCCGGTGGCCTTCAGGAGTGGCCGAACCTCCACATTTCGGGTCTTTGATATTAAAGATGGTGAGCGAAGCGGTTTGTTTAAGCCTGTGTTTTGATACGAGAGGCCTCTTGAAGCAGCTACGAGCTGGTTGTAGCGGAAATAGAGATGACAGGTGGAGCGATTTTATGGGAGGTATACGAGAGATGATGGCGATAAGGTTAAAGACGCCATTAATGGTGGAGGGTTGACGCTCATTTGCGCCACTTTTCCTGTCTTTGGGTTTTACTAGTGCTTGACTCCTCCCTTTTGCAGCAAGATGTTTCACGGCTTTGGGTGTCTGCGCAGATTTCTGACGGTTATGGGTGTCTGACGTAAATTCAGTAATATTTCAAAAAATTTAGCAACATCCAGGATAACATGCGATCCGAAGATTATAATTTTCCCTCGTTTCAACCTCCTTTTAGAACTATTCATCGAACTCGACAAACTGACAGACAGTCCGGGCTACCAATGAGCTTAAAGTTTGAAGTCAGGCTTCAGTTCCATTTTAAGAATTAAAATAAGTTAAGGGAAAGGGAAGATATGTAGCAACTGCAAAGCAAATGGCCCTTTCATAAGTTCTTTTTTTCTTTTTCATTTTCCCTTCTTGGATCTTATTAATTTTACTGATTTCAAGTTTTCAAAGGTTACATAAACAGAGCCATATTCTGGCATCAGGGAATTGAAGGTTTTACATGTATTTCAGAACTATTTCTCCAAATGCAATGCCAAGAAACGTAGCAATAGCTATGCCGAAAATGCCTGCAAGAATACCAGGAATGACCATAGAATGCCAACCTTTGGCCGTGGCCATTCCACATGCTGTTGTAGGACCTCCAACATTGGCATTCGATGCTATAAGCAAGAGCTTTAGGTCGAACCGGAATAGCTTCCCTAGTCCCAGGATCAAAGCCAGATGTATGGCAATCTGAACCAGAGCAAACATGAATATACTGGGTGCGGTTCTGATGACATTCCCTATGTTTCCACTTGCACCCACAACAGTAAAGAACACCTGGATAAAAAATATATATAATATCATCGCCAATATTGAACATACACCCACAGCAGATTCAAATTTAGCACTTGGTATAATAGCAATGATGACAGTTAATATTTAATGGGCAATATACAGTTAAAAAAAATGGAGGCCAATGGGTGCTTCCAATAATGATTTGTTACCTGCATCAGAATTAGAGCCATAGCCTCCCCAGCCGGTGCAAGATGGCCAAACTGGGTAGGAAATACAGTTGCCAGAATAACAACAATTGCTGTAACCGCAGGCAGGCTACCCCCCTGAATGCCAAAATATTTAGTAAGATAAGCACCGAGTTTGCAGATGGCAAAGGATACTGCAAGAGCTGTTGCTATGTTTAAGACAGGAAGTTTGCCACCAGATTTAGACCCCTCACCCGTTGCAACATCTGCTGAAGTCTCAACAACTTCAATTAGATTATACAATTTTTGAAACATAACCACATCATTCCACAGGCTACAGACTACAGACTAAAGCAGTATGCACAGGGTGAGGAAAAAATAATTGAGAAAAATCAAAATATAAAATGTAGAACACAAACTTCATAGATAGATCATTTATCTCAACAATCAATATATATTTGTAATGAAGATAATGTTATTAGTCTATCAAATGACACCATGTGAGGAGCTTTGCACACCTTCGGGAGATGTTGAAGTCTCGGGGGGTACTTTTGAAGCCAAAGCAAATAGTGTTGTAAAGTATACTGCACAGATAACATTGTCTGCAGCTAGTCCAGCAGCTAAAACAGATGGAGTAACTCCAAGCGCGTTTGAAATGGCAACATAATTGACAGCTGAACAACATCAAAAAATAAACTAAAATAACTTCGTCAGTGTTGACAAAGAAGTTCATAGAAACAAGGGAACCAATGAATTAGATTAAAAATATCTATTAATATTCTAGGAAGAGTAAGAATAAATTACCTCCACCAATATGCCTACCCATGAGGGCAGCAGCTATCTTCCAACTATCTTCACCAAGTGCTCTCATCGGCACTATCAGATATGCCAATGCTGTTCCAACTGTTGTCGCCACTGTTTTGCAAAATTTGGAGACCAAATATAAGGGGGAAAAAACACTTGCTAGCAAAGAATTGCAAAGAAACCAAAAACTCACAGTAAAGTCATAAATGTAATGGAATATTCTAGCGCAAAATAATGACCCTAAAAAAAATGAAACTAATTTAAATAGCTGTTCAATTCAAATGGCCATCAAGACTCTGGTAGGAGTGGAATTACCCGATCCCAGCAAGAAAGCAAGGAGAAGTTTCCCCGTTGACTTAATCACACGTCGCAGATCTGCTCTAAACAACAACAATGGAACAGCCAACGGGAGCAAAAATTCTAGCACTACTGAGTAGGCTTTAGCTTCAGAAGAAATTATGCCCAAATTACTAGCAGCAAGTCCAATCAAAGTACTCACTAGCGCACCACTTAATGCACTTCCAACCTTTGTCTTCTCTGACCTTCAAGTTCAAATTATCAAACAATCATCTATAATATCGACAAATTATTCTGAAGAAAGAAAATAATAATAAAAACCTATTGCTTCAAAAAATTAAGCCTTTTTATTTTAGAAAATTGGAAAAGAAAGAGGGAGATTACCAGATGCCGAAGGCACCAGTGGTGAAGAGAGCAGTCCAGGTGCCCCATTGGTCGTTGGGAGAAATGAGAGGGAAGTTCAATTGAGAGTTGACCGTAACCGATCGGGTAGCATTAGGCTTAGGGTCCAACCAATGAGGAGAGAGAAAAGTTTGCGTTCTGTTAAGAGAGAGTGAACTTCTTGATGATGATGACGACGACGATGATGAAGACGAGTCTTGGGAAAATGAATTGCTCACCCGTGAGATTGAACAGAGATTTTGACTGAAAAGTCGGGAATTTGAGGGTTGAATCCCCGAATATTGAGGCAGGGAGCGATTCATGTGTAGAAATGGAAGTGTTGACGCCCTTTTCGTTCAAGTCTCCGGCGTCAAACAAATGAAGTTGAACGTTAAAATTGTTTGTGAACAGTCAACCGAATCAGTACTTGCGGAATCTTTGCAATCTTTTGCGTTTCTGTCTTAAAACTTCTTGGACTGTACTTTTTTTTTTTTTTCTCAGTTATCTCTCTTTAATAAGCAAAAGTAAAGCTAACAGATTCTACTCGTGCTTATAAATAATTTATTTATATGATAATAGACGAAATTATTAAATTTGATGATACGAATTAAACGGTAATAATTTAATTTTTAAATTTATAAAAATTATTTAAATTTATAATATTAAATAATAAAATAAAGTATAAATATAATTTAGTCTTTTAATTATAATTTTTTTTAAAAGTTATTAATTTTCTAAAAAAACCTCTTTTCTATAAAGAAAACTATTTATATAAAAAATTATTTTACTTTTTTTAAAAAAACAACCCATATTTTCATAAAAACCATTTTTTAATCACTTGGCTGTCCCAAATTAATTTATAATAAAGAAATTGCAAAAAAAAAAAAATAAGATAACCAAAAAGTTAAGGAAAAGAAGTTTCTATAATTTTATTTTAAAACACAACAAAAAAAAATTTTAAATTCTCTTTTAAGAAAGAGAAAGAAAATGTTTTTTTTCTCAATTTAGCCACAGAAAAAATATTTTTTTGAAAAAAATAAAGTTTTATAAAAACGAAACAATTGAACAACATAAACCTAGTTAAAATCGATTTGCTGTAGAATTTTATGAAAATCGACTAAACCCAATTGAATGATCCAATTAGGATTGGTTCTGATTGGTTTAGTCTGTTCACCGGGCAGAGATTGCAATACCTTGATGGCTAACGATGATCTAAAGCATAAAAATACATTCTACATTCAATTTTGAAATTTAAAGAAAAGGATTTGAGGGTGAAGTTTATCGTCAAGATATAAAAATATCCTCTTCGGTAATTGTTGAAACTGTGTCAATCTTATTAATTTTACAATTATTATATTTTCTTTTATTATTTTTATGATATTACACTTTGTTAATTATGTTTTCATTGGTAAAACCTGAGCATGACCAAGCTGGCTAGTGGTTTGGATTTTTTTGATTTTTCAGTTTAGATTCATATTTTGTTACTTGGATCTGTTTATTTAAATTTAAATTATTATTTATTTTATTAAAAAATATTTTTATTAATATTTATTTTATAATTAAATTTAAATAAAAATATATTATTTTAATTTAAAATTATTATTTTAACAATAAATATTAAGACTCGGACTTAATCGGACAGACCCTCTTTGGTTGACCTTTATCCAGGTCTATTTATTGGTTATGATATATGGGTTTTTACAAAAGAAATTTTGTTTATACCCAAATGAGTATGTGCGTGAGTTGTAAAGCACATTCTCATTTATAAAAGAATTAAAGTTCGAATACGTATAAATGCATTCTTATATAATAGCAATCATAGATTTTTTAAAGTAATCTTAGATCGTAAAATAAATTTAACATTAAAAAAAATTGTTTAGACCTCATTAAGTTTATTTAATTTTAGGATGTCCTACTTGAACGTTAATTAATTAGAGATCGATCAAATTATAATTCAAAAATTTATTATTTTTAATTATTATAATTATATATTCATGTATTAAATATATGCAACAAATGAATGGTAAAAACTAACTTACTTTAAACATGATTACTTGATTAATTAATTTATTTAAATGTTACTAATAATTCAATAATATTTTGGCTTTTTGGTTTCATGAGTCAATTTAAACCATATTATTAAGAATGATTTTTTAACATAATTATCAGATTAAGAAAACCCTATTAATTATGAGTTTTACAGCATTATGTGGCGAGCAATTGATGATTAGAGACTTGAGATTAGAGAAACGTCGGTAAAAATAGCCACATTTGTCGGCAATAACTATCACATTAGCCCCCATAACTTGCGTCTCATCTCCGGATCTCGCAGCACCATCAATTGCCTTTTTTCTTTTTTTTTTTTTCCCCTCAAGAACCAATGATTTGCTTAGC
Source organism: Adansonia grandidieri (assembly GCA_038382065.1). NCBI lineage: Eukaryota > Viridiplantae > Streptophyta > Magnoliopsida > Malvales > Malvaceae > Adansonia > Adansonia grandidieri. The sequence goes on along the minus strand of JBBYHK010000023.1, from coordinate 3,710,626 downwards.
ACTATTTTTTCAATTCATAATGTTGTTTGCAAAAAGGATTAAATCGTTGTAGAAGAAAGTGATATATCCACCGGTCAACTAAAAAATTCAATGAATTTGGGTTTGCCCCACGGCTCACATCATTAATTAGTGTTCATGGGCAGATTAAATTAGATGACAAATTAAATTTATATATTAATATTTATAATTAAATTTAAATAAATCATTTATATATAATATAATAAGGTATAAAAATATAAGATAAAGTATTGATAATATAGATTTTTTCTCTTATTGACACGTAAGATAAGTTTAAATAAATAATATATTATCAATTTATTTTTAAAATTTAAATTTTAAAAAATATTTATAAAAAATTAAATTTTTATATTTAACAGATCTTATCTATTTACACTTATAAAATAAATTCTTATTTCTTGCTTAAATTTCAAATTAAATTAAAAACAAAAATTTTCTATTAAATTCTAATTTTTTAAAAAATTTAAGATGTTTACATGTAAATTTCAAAAACTATCATTTTTTTTTTGTAAGATTTATATTTCAAAAACTATATTCTTGCTACTTAACTAACTTATTTAAGGAGGCCATTGAAGCAATATTCTAAGATAATTTTTATGAACACTTACACGTGTGGTTTAGTGCAACCTTGAGGGTGGTTTGAGTGGTTTGAAATCTTCAAGTTAATACATTTTGGTACGATGAGTATAGGAATTATGACCTTGGTACATCGTTATCCAAGCAAGTGAAACAACTTAGGACAAAGTTTGATTTCAATTATTAATTTAAAGTTTGAGTTTTAAGGTAAAAATATCTTTAAGTAAAGAAAAAAAATTACTCCTAACTTTTATTTAATAATGAATAAAAAATTTTCAGTATTTAAGGAGATGATTTTTATATTTATTTTTTATTCATTACTTAATAAGATTTTTTTTTAAAAAATTTCAGTAAATATTTATTAACTCATATAATGCTTTTATTTTTTTAAAAATTCTTTATTTAATAATGAATAATCCCTAACTTATTTTAAAAATTTTTAAATTTTTATAATAAATTTATTTAATATACTTAAATTTATTTATCTATTTAATAAATTGAAAGATAATTTATTATTCAATATTTTTAAATAATAATATCTTAACACTTTTATTTAATAAGAATTTATTTTTTATTCATTATTAAAATTTTGATAAGAATAATCAACCAGAACATTAAAATTTTATTTTATTATTTATCAAAATTTAAAATTTAAAATCTTATTTTTATTTATTTGATTTATCAAATTTAATCTTATCATTAAAAATTATCTACATAAATTATCTATTTGTATTCAAATTTAAAATTAAAAATATAGCCATTATTTTCTCGTTGAATAAAATATATTTTAAAATAATTTTATATTTATATTGTTTTTTGAAATAGTGAGATAACTAATATTTATAATTTTTTTTTTTTTGTAATTTAAAAAGTAAATTTATCCAGATGTATATATATATATATATATATATATGCTTTTGTCCTAATTTAAAGGATACAAGAGTATTTTAAATCATTCTTATTAAATCTATATTAAATTGTATAAATCTTAATAAATAAAATTGATTTATGTATCAAATTAGTTCTTTATTATACAATATGGGCTGAGTTTGTAGAGCCGAATGAGCTACTAACTAAGAAGCACCGACACAAGAGGAATGCCCTCGTACCAATATTTCATGAGTGTCCGAGACAGACATACTATTAACATGGTAAAAGACATACAAGACACGACGAGACACGATTAAAAAATTTTTTTTAAATGAAACAGGATTCGATATGATTAAAACATGAGTGTCACAAAAAAGGACATGGGCTGACACGGGAATTCAGAAATTTTTTCCTAAAATTATTTTTCAACCAAAAAAAAAATGGCGCGGAAAAAAATCACAAATCAGCATTCAATCGATAAAATTATAGAAAAATTAGTAAAAAAAAAAAAAATTATAGAAATTAACAATAACCTTCTGAAAACATAGCCCAAAAGATTAAAGTCTTAGTCATGATCTCTGTTCCTTTTGAAAGCAATTTCAGTGTTTGAAATTCCTATTCAGAGTAGTTGCGGATGAGAAAAAGAGAACAAGTTATTGTTGCTTTTGAGAAGAAATAAAGGATCAAAAAGAAAAAGAAGAATAGAAGAATAAATTCTTTGGAAGAAAAGAGGATAAAGAAGATAGGGAGTCTCTGACCATGGAGATAACAGACGAGGAAGGAGACGATGGGGAGGTGATTGAGGTTGGGATGCGGCACAAAATTTACAAGTTGTGTTGTCTCTAATATTTTATTATTTTTATTTTAATATATTATTAAATTTTTAGTTGAATGTATAAATGATGTGAATAAATATTAAATTTAATTTGATTAAAACAATAATATAATTTAATTATGTTTTTGGCTTTCTTTGTTCAAGTCTTTTATTATATTAGGGATATAAATTGAACCCAAAAATTAGGTTGCTTATGTCA
>JBBYHK010000023.1:3694390-3705642 GCA_038382065.1 Adansonia grandidieri | reverse complement strand
GATACTTAATGTTTTAAAGTGATTTATTTTAATTAAATTTGGTATTTTTACATCTTGGTCTAGTAGATCAGGTAATTTCAGTAATAGTACCGTTAAAATTCAATCAAAATTTAGGGTTTTATTTACATACAATAGGGCATATCAAGTTGCACCTTCTGTTTGGTTTGGTTTGCCAGAAAATTGAGGGGGGAAAAAAAGAAAGAACAATGGAAATTGAAATTTGATATAACATGGTAAAGTAAGAAACTTTATTAATTTGAATAAATTTGTCTTACCCTCTTCAACCCCTTCTTTTTTTTTTTTTACTTCGGGTCAGATCGTTTTGGGGGCTTAAATTGACTGATCATTTAGCAGCTCGGATTTTGTTTTACATATTCCCTACTTGAGGAATTAAGCAATCAGATAGTTCTAGGATTATTTGTTCTTATTCTAGGATTACTTGAGGGCTTAATCTATTTAGTCCATTTGCAAAGATTTACTAAACTATGGGATTGGTTAGGTCTCTGGAATTGACTTCATCTCACTACAATAACCTATATTTTGAATTGTGGTGGTCTTATTTTATTTTATTTTTTTCATTTCAATTTCGTTGTCTATATGTTTATCGGATCTATTTTACACCATATTCACGCATTGAGGCTCCGCATTTTAGCTGTATATTGGAAGGCTGTGTATAATCATTATCGGCTTAAGTAATTAATCTCACCCTTACCGTGAGCATTGATGTGTTGCTTACCCTACAGTTCCAGAGCATTTTGCAGTTAAGTCACCATGAGTCAATGGTCCACTTGGAGTAGTTCATATAAATTTCCCTCTCTGTTTAGTTAGGTTATGGATGCTTTGTAAACTTTATTGAGTTTGTTATTTAAGTTTATTAGTCCTTTCTATGAAGTTTTGTGATTGATCTTTTTAATTATCCAAGGGAGCAATTTAAAAGATCGTCTAGGTATTTTTCTCCATGTTATCTGCCTCTTTACCTATGCATGTGTGTCAGTGTAATTTGTAATGAAGCCTGGTTTTATGTTTTAATGATTCATCAAACGTTTCTCCTCTTTCACCCATAAGATGAGATATTCCTACAGACCTGAGTGGTGTAATCAGAGAATTATTAGAAACGGGTGGCATCAAAAGTTCTTTTTTAGGAAAAAAAAAAAAAAAAGGTAAAAGAGGAGAAAAGGCGGCTTATAGGAAAATGTATACGATTTAGAGGAGCCCTTTTAGAGCGCAATATATATATATATATATATATATATATATATATATGAGCAAGTGAAGGATGAGTTGGATTGTATTAAACAGGGTGAGAAGAAAAAGAGGCGCTTCACGCTCGGAGAAAGCGCTTGCTACTTTTGCAGCCATCCTTTGTAAATTTGAAATTAAAAAAAGAAGAAGAAGAAGGGAGGCTTGAGAGGATGGTGCTGCAATTGCTGAGGCTGTTCCTTTGCGTGTCCTACTAGAAGACTCCGATGATTCATGTAAGATTATGCTATAAGCCAGGAAGAGTGGTTCAACTGTTAGGATTATGCCGGCAATTTTTGTCTGTTTATGAGTGCAGGGAGAGCTTGCCTTCCCTCAGGCTCAATACGAATGGAATTGCTTGCACCATCTCAATGCATTAACACAGATGTTTCAAATAGTACACAAAATGTACACTTACACAAGCACAAGAATTTTCAGATAAGGATGGCGAATAACAGTATTGGATTCAGTCGTTTCAATGTACTTCAGTTCACGGGGCATGATGAAATGTCAGTTGGGACATTAAAAAATGAACATTTTACATCGATTCACAATGAATTAACTTCTTGAATGGGCTATGCAGAGTTTCAAATTGTACACAACAAAAGATGCTTTCAGAAATCGATTCTGTTAAATACCATGCCATGAATTCTGTCTTCCAAGTCTTGCAAAATCCGTCAACAGTAGTCTTTCTGAATCTTGAAAATTTTGTCACATTGTCTATGCAGAATTCTGTTGCCGATGCTGCTGAAATACACTGCCATCCTGATTCTCAATTTCAGAACTGCTAGATGGTTTGGCACCAGTTGTGATGAGGTTTTTAAACCAAGCTGCTTGAAATCTGGGGCTTCCTCTGTTTGAATTGCCAGTGCTATCGTTACCACCATTAGAACTAGACGTAACACCCAGAAGAAAGCGATACGCCACTTTGCTGGCTGACACTATCTCAGTCTTGGCTTGTCGCAACTGCAACAATTAACAGTACACCAATTTTTAAGTGATGAACATAGCCAGATTTAAAACTTCTAAGCTTAGGACATTTTAAACATGCATCAAAAACTAGACTTTCAAAGACAGGGGTCGCATGACATTAGTGCAATTTTCAGTTTGTGCCCTCAGTGCTTATCAATTTATATAACAATATAGTATGCATTTCAGCTTCAGGGCAATTTCTAATGCAATTTTTAACACAACATGCTCAAAAGAGTAGACTGCTCAAAGCAGAAGGGTGACAAATAAGGGGAAAAAAACACATTACCGCAAAATTAAGCATTTTCTATCCTTGCAACATCAGAATAAAAAAGCAGCTCACAATCAGATGTTAAACCACCTTTTCTGTATTTGCAAAATTTCAAGGCAAACACCTCCAACAAGAAGCCTTTGAAACAGACAACCAAATACATCAAGCAATACTCACGCTTAAGTGAAAAATAGAAAGAAGACCAGGTTACGGCAGGAATAAAGCTTAATAGCACATGCTACCTGCACACCTGCATATATCTACTTGAAAAAGTACAAAATATATGTATTCATGTAAATGTCAGAGGAGTATATGAATGCATGCATTGCTTGTTTAGTCCTAGAAATTTGGAGATTTTCAGCTGATTATGACAATCATGAACTAGAGAAGGGACTCTCACCCGGAAGGCAGTGTTTTCTGCTATTTCTACAGCAGCATCTCCAGCATTAGCAAAACGATTGACCCAACCTGTTAAAATTTGTACAAACAAGCAAGCTGTTGTAAGTTGAAATGACAGTGATCAAAAAATGCCCTATACAATCTTAATGGTTACATTTTATCTTGTTAAAATACAGCCAACCATAACCCGGCATAACAAGTGAAGTGAAACTCTGAAAGTAATATGATTCTTCTAGCTTGACAACCTCACAATAAACATAAGGCTGGCAGCCCAAGCCTGAACCTAAAATAGTTGTTCTTAGATATTCACGTTTATCGCCAGAACACATAGATGATATAAGAAGAGAAGCAAAGCAATAAGCTCATATTTAGCATCCACAAATTAACGTTGCCATTAAGCACAACATTCTCCATCAATTTACATCAAGCAGAAGGCCAGACCTGAGTTACATAAGATGAGGCACATAAATTGTGTTTCGATACCATGCTATTCATTAAAAAAATTCCTTCCTTGAAAACTTAACTAAAAGGCTATATTAAAGAATTTGGCCATCTACCAGTGGGCTAAAAGTTATAGGGATAGGCGAAGCAGTAACCTTTAGGATGCATAAAGCAGTTCAGCCCATCTACAAGAATAAAACAAATCATAAGTTTACCTGGGAGCTTTTGGACACCAAGCCTTTCACAGAACTCATCACAGAAGTGGTTACAATTTTTGGATAACAAGTCGTAGGAACTTCCAGGCCACTCTCTACTAAGTTCCTGCAAGATCTGGTTTACCTCGAATTTTGAAAAGTCAGTTCTTCCAAGAACCATGGACTCACGATACGTATACATTGGATTTTTGCCAGAAGGACAACAAAAAACCCCAGATCCTTGCTCACAGAAGCCAAAAGACCATTCATCATCTCCATATACCTGTCAACAGGACAAATAAAGTTATGAAGCTTGACACAAAAAAAAAAAAGGCATCTAACAAATTTATGGTAAAGAAAGAGAGTCATGATAAGTTGACAACCAAAATTTGTATACCTATTCTCAGTAGCCAAATCGGAACATGTAAATACTGTTTGAAAATGTTCACTTTGGAGAATTAATGTGTACTATGATTCCGTAAGAAAATATTTAGATATATACACAGGTATCTGATCCACTGTATTACTGGTTTCGTATCAACAAAATTAGACTATAGAAAACAGCAATGAGCATGTAAAGGATGAACTATGAGATAAATGACAGAACCAAATCTAAATTGGTCCAAAAGTGAAGATAACCTTTGACAGCAACCAAAACTACAATAAATCAGATGATAAAATGTTCTCTTTGTCTTTCGCTAGTAACATAATTTAGTTGAAGCATTCTCCATGATAAAGTAATATAGTGGCAAAATTTCTGTAAGTTCGATCAAAAAGAAAACTAGAAATAGATACAAATAATCAACAAAAAACCCTGACATCTAGTTGCAAAATCCTCTACGGTAAAAAAGCAGCAGAAATTTTCACTTAAAACTTTGTAAGCATAGTCCTCTGCTCTGAAACACTTTGGCCACAGTCGATAACACTACAAATCTCTCAGAGTTCTTTAGGTAAATCTGATAAATTAAAATCATATGATAGACAAACAAAGATTCTCAGCCTACAAAAGAAATGGGGTAAATATAAATATTTACTCAGCAAAGTAACCATCGATTCTTTCTTTATAGTATTCTCTTTCCCATTCCCAGCTACATTAAAAGTTCAAACTACTCCTTTTAACCAAAATAAATATTTAAAGCCCCCAACTTCTTTAATAAAATTTTATCTGCATTATCCAGCAATACTTGAATGCACCCACCAGGACGACAAATCTCGTTTAAAATCAGCGTCAAAATACTTGCATTACTTAATTGAACAAGTTAAATCCTAGAGATTAAACACAGCCAAAAAAATCTCAGACCAAGAACCCTAGATCTCAATCAAGCACAACAGTAAAGAACGTGATAAAAAGGCAAAAGTGAAAAAGAGAGTGAGAAACAAGGGACCTGAACGGCGCTGTGGAAGATGCCGCCGAGGCCGATTCCGTCCTTGAAGATCTTGTTGATTTGAACGATCGTGTTGTTCGTTTTATCCGATCCACCGTTCGTCACGTCGTATATATGTAATCTCACCTCCGTCATCTTCAACCCCAAAACCCTAACCCCTCTCTCTCTCTCGATTCGAATCTTCGAAAATCCTAGCTCTCTTTTTACTCTCTTTAAAGCTTCCAAGTCCAACGATTCAATTCCGTTCGAGAAAAAGAGAAAAAAAAAAAAAAGAAAAAGAAGTTCCTCTCCTGGGTCTTACTCTTTCGAACTTTGGTTTTTCGCACTCTTGGAATTTTAATGTACAATTTTCTTACGAAACAGTGAGAATTAATTCTTTTTTTCCGCCTCGAAATGCTCAAATCCCGGAATCAATCTCTCTCCAATCCTTATTTCTCAATATTAGATTTTTCCTTTTATTCTTCGAAGTTTTTTAAGAATTTGGACCCCAAAAGAAATAAAAAATAAAAACTGTTACCGTCCGGAGTTCGGGTTATCAAGCAAGAAGCAGCACATGAACACATTTTTTTTAAAGAAAAATGACAGGAATTTTGACATAGCCCTTGGAAGTTGAAAAAAATTACGGAAATGGTCAGGTGGGTCACTTGCTCACTTATCCACTCCATTTTCTGAATTCTTTTACAGCTGTCGGGCACTGGGTATTAGTGAATGATTCGCGCAGTCCCCCAAGTTGAATAGCATGCCCCACCCACGTCGACGTTCGTCACGTTATGCAATTATTAACACCTACGCAACACGGACATCTTTTTTCGGCCATCATCGTCATGCCCTCCTCGTTTTTGAACTTCGCAATTTTAGGGGGAAAATAATATAAAAAAATTTAAACGATACTTATAATAAAAAAATTATATTTAATATATTACCAGCTTTTAATTACATAACACTTGCGATGTAAGTGAAAGAAAAAAAAAATCATATATAGCAAGATAGTTATAGGTTGTCTAAAATAACGTTAGTGGTAAAGGGAAGATAAAATAAATACTTTTATAATATTATTATTTAATTAATAAAATATTTTATTTATTTTTTAATTAATTTATTATCATTTATCTCAATGATATCAAACTTAACTTTTATAATTTAAATTAATTTTTAAAATATTAATTAATTTAATTAATCTTTATCAAACATTCAAATAGTTGATTTTCTTATTAAAAAAAACCTTTCTCAAAATAAGAAAATATTATTTAAGGAGATATATTGTTTAAAATAATAAATAAAATAGAAAAGGGAGGATGCGAGGCATGTGAGCTAAATACGAATTTGGAAGTGGGTCAAAGCTGCAGGCATTCGTTTTGGCTTTATTAAACCAAAAGTGGAAAAGTAGATTAAAATTATGAGAAATGTTACTAAATACAGATTAAAATGATATTTATGAAAAAAATAATAATTAATGAATTATTTTTTAAAATTTAATAAAAATAATTAAAGAAATTTTAATTTATGTTGATAAATATCAATTAAACAAATCTTAATTAATAAAAATTAGTGATATTTTTTATTTTAAAAAATTAGTGGTATTTGATAATGATGCAATGAGGTGAAGGGTAAAGGGGGCGGCCATTCGGCGGGCCAACCTGACTGTTCCACCCACAGTGGATTTGCTGCAATGAATGTATTAGGTACAGTTTGAGTAGGGCCCTTTGGCCCCTCCGGACTTCATTGCTTCCTTTTTCAAAATGCGACATTTGGTAAATTTTTATTATATTTTAAAATGTATTATTAATTATTAAATAAATATATAAATACATTTGGTTCTGTTGTTAATACATCAACAAAATTTTAAAATCGTAAGAGTTTAAAATCAATCATACTAATTCTAATGCTATTTTTTTTCCTACCTATCAAACATAGTTTTGAATGAATGATCTTAAATATTTGGCAAGTGCCATTTTAGGGTCTCTCCACATACATAATTTTAAGATAAAGTACAAAAAAATTATATATGATTTAGGATTAATAATACTTATTTTTTACGCTTTAAAAACTTACGCTTACCTAATGAAGTTAAAAAATCACGTGAAATATTAATTTTGCTCGAGTTAAACATCGAAAAAACAATGCCAATTATTTCGAAAGCAAAATAAATATTTCACGTGATTTTTTTACAATGTTAGGTTGATCGTAAACGGACTGAAAACACAAGACAACTTTTTATTTTTTAAATACAATGAAGTAAGTGTTACTAACTCTTAAATCATAATATTTTTTTTACCGAACCCTAATTTTTAAGATCATAGAATTTTCATCCATGCTTTCATCTCATGTTTGTAACTTTAATGTTCACAGAATGTCCTACCAATCCGGTTCATTTTTTTCAACAATAGTTGAAATTATTTTTCTTTTTTTTTTTTTTTCCTTATAAAAGGATAAGCAAAAGAAAATGGAATTATCATTGGCATGTGCTTTAGTTATGGACGTGATGTCACAGGTTTCCTTAGATGACAATGATGTAACTAGAGTTGAATTCACAAGTTGAGATCAGCTAGAGGAGTCTCTAGATAGCTTTTGCTGACAACTTCGGTCCTCGGCCCCAATTAGGAAAAAAAAAAAACAAAAAAAAAAAACAAAAAACAAAAGGAAGAAGAGGAAAATAATTTGCAAACTTCATGGTTAACATTCAATCTTTATCCTGAACCGTGTTTAAAAAACAGTATCACACATGGTGGCACAAAACACTACTAATAGTAAGAATTATCCTTAAGCAAGCACTATTGATTTATTGACAGGACTTGGATTTATCATGAATTATATAGCAAATGGAATGGAAGTCACATGGGCAAATATCCTCAAAAGATTTCGATGTGTATACAATGGTACAGAGGTTCTTTGTTTTCAGTTTCAGGTTTTCAAAACTTCCTTTTTCCTCAGTTATTTTTTCTTTTTTAGCCTAATGCTGGCATCAATTCAATTTCCAATATGAATATGTTCAAAAACTTGAACACTTAACAGTTATCTAACTATTTTAAACCAACTACTTTTACTGCTATATAAGAATGATAATCAAAGTACAACTAAGATGCAACTTTGATATGGTACAAGAAGATGAAGTATAGAAAGAAGGTTAAACTACATATGAAAGCTTCCAATATTATATTAGCTTGTAGCAGAAATTTTGAGAATGAGAAATGACCTTGATTGTATTTTTGCAGCATTGACTGTTTAAATTATCTGCCTTCATTCGTCATCAATTGTGAAAATACTTGCTTGTTGTTAAGTCTGAACTACCACTACCGTCATCTTTCTCTGGCCTAGCATTGCCGGATGGAGTAATACTAGGTGTTGGACAATCCCTTCCGATCTTGTTACTGCTTTCGCACGGTTCTTCTGGCCCTGATTCTTGAAGCTGAAGTGCATGCTCCAAATTCCACAAGACATCACCAATTGTAGGCCGATCAACACCATACTCGGCCAAACATTTCTCAGCTGTTTCTACATATTTCTTCAAACAGCTAGGCTTTATCTGTCCCGCAAGCTTGGGATCAATAATTTGCCCAAGCATGCCTTTTTTCTGCCATTGCATTGCCCATTCTGCTAAGTTCACCTGCTCCCTAGCAAGCAATGGATCAACGGCGGGCCTAGCACAAAGTACCTCGAAAAGAACAACCCCAAATGAATAAACATCTGATTTATCAGTAAGCTGCTGTCTCCGGAAATACTCAGGATCAAGATAGCCGAAGCTACCCTTGACCCCAGTGCTTACATGGGTTTCATTGAGACATGGGCCAGATCTAGAGAGACCGAAGTCAGCAACCTTGGCCACATAGTTTTCATCGAGTAATATATTGGTAGATTTAATGTCACGGTGAATGATACCTTGTGCTGAACCAGTGTGAAGATAGTGAAGGCCTCTAGCTGAGCCAATGCATATTTCAAGCCTTTGCTTCCAAGACAAAGGAGGATGTTTTGAACCATATAAATGATTCTTCAATGGCCCTTTTTCCATGTACTCGTAGACCAGTATCATTTCGGACTGTTCTTCGCAATATCCTACAAGCGAAACAAGATGCCGGTGACGAATCTTTGACAAAACAGTTATCTCAGTCTGGAATTCAGGGAGACCTTGCCTCGACCCAGGGACACCTCTCTTTACAGCAACCTTAGTGTTGTCTCTAAGGATCCCTTTGTAAACCATACCAAATCCACCCATTCCAATAATCAAACTCTTGTCAAAATTGTTAGTTGCTGTTTGTATGTCAACAAAAGGGATTCTCAAGCTGTGATAACCATTATGATCCGGAGACGTAGTGACAGTCCCTTCAGACATTCTGCTGTAAGATCTGCCCCCATATACACGTAGAGGTGTCCAGCCAACGCTTTCTGCACGTCTTGGTGGTGTTGGTTCTTTCTTCTTACACTTAAATGCAAGCAGAACCACAACTGCAGCCAAACTGAAGATGAGAAAGCCTCCAACAATAAAACCCACCAAAATCCAAACACTTTTCTTCTCAGACCCAGCATGCAAACCTTTAAGATTTACCAACCTCATGATCTCTGCCCCATTTAGAATAGCATTAATTTTCGAAGGAGTGCTCAAATCTGAAGGTCCAACACCTATACGTATGACTCCAGAATCATCCGAAACCGCAACAAAATCTAAGTAGACCGGAGACGAAAGAGTATGATACGTAAGCATTGACAAATCCAGATCCCCATAAGCAGAGTAATCATTGATATACACATTGAAGTAAAGCTGATTAAGTGCAGGACTGACAATATCACAAAAATGCAACCTAACTAAGTGTGGAGCGCCGAGTAAACCTACTGGAAAGTCCCAAGTGATATTGAATCTACCATTCAATGTTGAATTATCCCTGTTAATCTCCTGCGCAGTCATATAAACATTGTCCGGGGCGATTTCCCGGGTTGCACCCCCACTCTGATAATTTGGTACATGAGTGGTGCCTACTTGTTTTGCAGCAGGTTTAAACACAAGAAAACCATCATCAGGGATCCAAGTTCTCCACAAAGTATCATTAAAAGGTGTCAATTTCAACCCACCAACATTAATCCTATGGATAGTCTCTAAAACCTGCAATGTTAAGTTCCTGTACTCTTCAATTCCGTTACCGTTAACCAACCTAGCTCCATCATCAATTATAAAGTTTGTAGGAGCTGAAAATACCTCAACTGAATTAACAAATGCAAAACCAGAATCACCCACGGGACTAAACGTAATTTCAAGAACTTCACCATCTATTTTCAATATATATTCTTTAAGCAGCATATTGCGAGCACTAAAACCGCTTAGTAACAAGAAGCCATTAGCTACAACATTGAATTTTGCAGATGCTAAGTTAAATTTTTGAGCGCGAAATGGGGAGAAATGGAGACGTACCAAGTGAGACCCTGTCCCATTCTTCTTGATGTTGAACTTATAGCTTGAGTCACTGGTGAAAACTCTAGCCGTATGGTATAAAGTTGGTGAATTTGGAGATGGGTTTCGGTCAGTAAGTGAAACAGATCGCTCTGCCGAAAGGAAAACCGAACCCAGTTTGACTGAATCAGCTACAAAGATGCGGTTGTAGAATGAAGTATCGGCGTTTGATCCACAGTTAAGGAGAAAGTTGTTTGTGGGTAGGAAAGACGTTGAGATATAAAGAAGTGAAAGGAAAGTTAGAGATAAAAGGTGAAGCCTTTGGCTATCCATGGAAAGGTAGCTTAAAAAAGATTTATAATTTGGGTTCTTGAACGCAGAAAAAAAGTCGGAAAATCAAACACATTGGAACCTCTAATGGTAAAGCGTTGAAGAAGAGAGACTGCTTTTGAAGAACCTGGGTCTCTGGAGTTTTGACAAGTAAGAGAAACAATGGCTTTAGGCATTAGCCATGGAAGTTGATGGTTTTTTCTTTCTGCAATCTTTCAAAGCATTCTTTTGGGACCATTCAAATTAGTGCAAAGTGGACTTTTATCCTTCTGCAATTCTGGATAACAAAGAGGAGAGAAAAACAATGACTTTTTTTTTCCTGTCCACTATTTTACTTGCTGAATCGTCAAGTATAATGTAACTTCTTCCCTGACATTAAATGGCATAATTACATTTAGGTACGGCTACCTGCGTTTCAGTTTTCATTGTTGCATTAATGCATCACATGTCAACATTAATTCAAAGTAGACCATTTTCCTTTGTTATTTCCTTTTATGGTAAAAAGGATAAATGAATATCGTAAATATTAAAATTTAAATATTATTTTTTAAAAATATAATATAAATTAATTAAATTAAATATTAAAATTTTATTTTATCCTTTGCGTCACATAAAGGAATTCCCAAGGTATATTTAATGTTAGTGCT
>JBBYHK010000023.1:3681653-3694290 GCA_038382065.1 Adansonia grandidieri | reverse complement strand
CAAATCTCACAATCTTGATATGATATCCATCGTATATGCATGCAAGAAATGTCAAAAGCATATTTAATTAGATTTTTGCTAGTATTTCATTTCTGCAAACGCTTGCACGTACTTAAAGGTATTAATTAGTCAAATTAGATTGGATTTGAATTTAATTTAAGTGTGATATTAATATATCTATATTTATTAAAGTTCAGCTTAATTTAGCATATACGGGTTTTAAATTCTATTGAGGCCTATTCGTATTTGCAAATATAATATTTTTTTTAAAAAAATTAATTTTTACTAATTTAATAATTTTTTATTAATTTTTAAAGTACAAGTAACATATCTTTTAATATTTACAGTAATATTTATATATATATTTATTCTTTATATGAAAAAGAAATTACATAATATATATTATATAATTAAAAAATAAGTTGAGTAGGGATTGAGTTTTGAACGTTGAAGTTACATTTTTAAACATGTTTTTCTTTTTTTAAATTCATTTTCGAGTCTAATATATTTTTATACATATATTTTCAAATAGTGAATCGATCATTCGAACTTAAGAGAGTAATGTCACTCATGAATACCTCTAGCAACGTTGAATACATTTTGTAATTGGAAGATTTGAGTGAACGTATATGCATTGGGTGTGCAGATGCTGGAATGGAGCAAAACTTGGGTATCAAATGTAGCTGGAGTGATTGCAATCGTAATTGCAGTGCCAATGTGGGTGACAAGCTTGCCTCGCTTTAGACGAAAGATGTTCGAGCTGTTCTTCTACACCCACCATCTCTACCTTGTTTACATCGTCTTCTACGTATTGCATGTTGGCGACGCTTATTTTTGCATGATCCTTCCTGGGATCTTCCTTTTCCTCATTGATCGATACTTGAGGTTCTTGCAATCCCGACAACGGACCAGACTATTGTCCGCACGTATCTTACCATGTGGCGTTATTGAACTGAACTTCTCCAAGGCTCCTGGTAACGACTTGCCTGCAATGGTTAATTCTTATATTCCAAGATATCTCAGCTTAAATAAATACTTAATAATATCCGATTCTTTGCTTTGGACCCTCCAGGATTGTATTATAATCCGACCAGCATCTTATTTGTAAATGTGCCTAGAATTTCCAAGCTGCAGTGGCATCCTTTCACAGTATCTTCCAATTGCAATATGGAACCCTGTAAGCTCAGCGTGGTCATCAAAAGTGAAGGAAGTTGGTCTCAGAAGCTCTACCAAGAAGTCAGTTCCTCTGTGGATCATCTTGAAATATCAACTGAAGGACCCTATGGGCCTAATTCATCTCATTTTCTGAGGTCAGTCGAAAGTCGACAACTCAGAACTACTAAAAGCTTTCAGTTCGTCGTTTTTTCATTGGGTTTAATTGTTGTTAATATTTACAGGCATAAGTCTCTGGTGTTGGTGTCCGGAGGCAGCGGTATTACTCCATTTATTTCCATAATCCGAGAGATAATTTTCCAAAGCCAGAAGCCGAATTTCAGGGTTCCTCGAGTTGTTATGATTTGCGCCTTCAAGAACTCAGCTGACCTAGTCATGCTAGACTTGCTGCTTCCCATCTCAGGCACTCCAGCACAAATATCCCAAATACAATTGCAGATTGAAGCATACATCACTAGGGAGAAAGAGCAGCCAAACACTGATGCCCAGAAACCACTCCGAACAATATGGTTCAAACCAAGCCCCTTAGACTCACCCATTTCTGCAACACTAGGCGCCAACAATTGGTTATGGCTTGGGGCAATAATCTCCTCATCATTTGTCATGTTCCTGCTTCTTTTGGGCATTGTCACTCGTTACTATATATACCCTATAGATCACAACACCGAACAAATGTACCATTTCTCTTATAGAGCACTTTGGGATATGTTTCTTCTTTGCATTTGCATTTTCACTGTTTCTAGTGTAGTTTTCGTCTGGCGCAAGAACCAAAATGCAAGGGAAGGGAACCAAATCCAGAACACTGAAGTAACAACGCCGGCAACATTGCCAGGATCATGGATTTCTGGGGCAGACACAGAGCTCGAAAGCCTTCCGCATCAGTCCCTCGTCCAAGCAACCAAGGTGCATTTTGGTTCAAGACCTGATTTCAAGAGTAAGCAGCTACTTGGCGCTGCCATACTACTATAATGACATTCATATTTACTGTATAAAACCACCTATGGAATTGATAAAATCTGCAGATTGACATTTCATCTCGGTATTGCAGAAATACTATTCGACTTAAAAGAATCAGATGTAGGAGTTCTTACGTGTGGACCAAGGAAGATGCGCCATGAGGTTGCAAAAATTTGTGCATCTGGATTGGTACGAAACCTGCACTTTGAGTCCATTAGCTTTACTTTATGACGAATCTGTATCTGTTATTTGCCTAATAATATAAGATGGATTATTTGTGTACTATTGTGCAACTCCATCATTGTATAAACCCAAGTAGTGTTCTCCTGTTGCATCTCAATGAAAGTTTGGCAAAAGATAAGTCAGTTATTATTAGTTAGTTTTGATCATTATATGACAGATTTGCTAGTATTCAAGGTTTTGAAGAATAAAGCAAATTTTTGGTGGAATCCATTAAACATGTTAATTTGCTGACAAATATTGGGCTTCTTTTTTCGAGGGGGGGAAGGGGGAGCGGTGTTAAGGGGACATTTTTGCAGTCAGATCTTAAGGCTCTTTTAAGTATACGAACACCTTTATCTCTAATGTAGACTCCAATATAAGCTTGCTTTTAACATAATGGCAAGATAACCCAAAAGCTTTGACCAAAAGCAAAAGAAGATAAGTTAAAGCAATTTAAAGGCGCAAGGGACGCAGATGCAGTCCATCAAGACACAAATATAACCAACTAATTCCCCCCAAAGCTTGGATTAGGGAATATGCATGAACCAATAACCAATAATATTCAACCAATTCAGCTTCGGGCATCATAATTTTAATCATTCTGCAATAATAAGAATCTTGAATTTTTTTTTTTTTGTTCATTAAGAATCTCGAATAATTGAATCCGAGCTTTCCCAAGTTTAAATATAAACTTCAATGATCCCTTCCCATGTCTCAAGTTATGGCATACTTTATTTAAACAAAATATATGCAGTAACTGTCGAAAAACAATAAAATGTGAAGTCTTTCTTTGTGTGTCTGAGGTTTGACAAAGGCCCAAATGATTAAGGAATGCTGAAAATAATTTTAAGAGTTCAATCTGTTTGCATTGAGACAACATCACTGAAATGAATGCTAAATTCATGGCATTGCTAATCGGAAGTCAGCGATTTGAAGATAGATTTACTCTTAATTGTAAGATAGTGAATATATAACTTGGATTGCACAGCCATTTTGCATATGCATTTGTTCTTGATAAACGTGGTACAAACGTCTTGCTCAATATATTATAATTTACTAATTTTTTTAATAGTTTATGACATTCTTTGTATGTAAAGGTAGAATAATTGCTTCAATTGAATTATAGTAAGTGCAAAAGAAGGGAGGGGTTCAAAATTCAAAGATGGTCAAGAAATATTAAAGTGCTTCCCCTAGGATTAAACATAATGAAGATGGTTAGATCAGCCATGAAGCTGTTCCTACTGTTGCTCTTTCTTGGGTACATGATGCTGTGGTTCATCATGCCCACGAAATTATATTTTGAACATTGGTTGCCTGAAATCCATGCGAAAACACAATCCACGTACTTTGGACGAGAAGGTATCAAAGCACTTAAGATCACAAATTTCATTTGAAGTTCTTTTTCTGTATTTGGAAGCATTTTCTAACTTAGAAGGACTATATATTTATATGTAGGTTCAACTATGCTGATTTACACCTTTCCCATCCTCTTCATTGCCACAATGGGCTGTATTTACCTTCACTTGAGAAACATCATAACTTTGACAGATAAATCTTTAACTGTTATCAATACTTTCTGTTTTCTTAGTTCATGTTTTAATTAACTGCTGCTAATTTCTCGGGAACGACAGATCGGTCCCGACAACTAAGTTTCCCAATATGAAGCAACCCGTGATCGTGAAAGGTCCTCTGGGTATTGTTTCTTGGATGGAGATCTCATTTTTAACCATGTTTATCGTGCTGTTAGCTTGGTCAACCACTTCCTAAATGAATTGTATGTTTGTACATATCAACCAAATGGCCGCTAAGAGTGGACTGCTAGTGTCAGAATCTCATAATTCTATTGAATTCTAGTCGTGCCGATGCCCTTTTTTATTCTTGCCTAAGATCATAAATTAGTTCCAGATGGAGGGGCGGCTATAATTTGATTAAAGTTTTGGTTCTTATGGGCAGGTGGGAGGCTTAGTTGGAGATGTCAGGTCTAACACTCGGTCTTGTAGGCAAAGTTTGCCTAGTTTTCTCTTCTTCCCAGTGAGTAGAGGGTCTTCAGTTTTGCACTTGATTGGCCTTACCTCAGAAGCCAGTATCAAGTATCATATTGGCTTGGGCATATTGCCATGACCATTTTCACAGCTCATGGTTTATGTTACCTTATTTTCTGGGCCAAGACCGAGCAGCTATCAGAGGTAAATAATGAACATTCTTGTTCACTTTTTGTAAGTTCTGATTCAATATAACGGTGTATACTATCAAAACTAATCTCAGCGAAAGAGCAGCTAATCAACGGCATACACTATCAGACACTCCAGGTTCAAGCATTGTTGCTCCAATTTTTTATTGAAGTATTTGTATCCAACACATTTTCGGACATGGTTATGAGGATATGACCTTCTAAAGATCCTACAAATACATAAAAAAAACTTCAAAGAAAATAAACATATCTATATGAACAAATACCTATATTCGATACTCACACGTTTAAATAACAAAGATTCCAAGATCATGGACCTTGAATATCGGAAAACAACAAAATGTTGAGACTTAATAACCATTGAAGCATTTTGGGGGACTTAAATGATGACAGGTCATATTGAGCCTAAAATGTTAAAACCACCAGGAATTTACGCATGAGCTAGATATTTGCTACTTCATAGTCTGAAAATAATAAGGGATTTTATCAGTTCATGTTCTATCATTTCTTGAAGTTGCAAATCAGATTACTGTGCCGGCAGGTGCTTAAATGTGATAAGGTAGAAATTTAAAACATGGCTGGAGAGATAGCTTTGCTCTCTGGATTAGCCATGTGGGCAACAACCCTCCCACAAATGAGGCGAAAGATGTTTGAGCTCTTCTATTATACTCACCATCTCTACATTATCTTTGTTGTTTTCTTCGTCTTTCATGTGGGGTTCTCCTATGCTTCCATCATACTTCCTGGTTTCTACCTTTCCTTGATAGATCGATATCTAAGATTGTTACAATCCCAACAAAGGATTAGCTTGGTTTCGGCACGTATTTTACTTTGTGAGACTGTTGAGTTGAACTTCTCCAAATGTCCAAAGAAGTAAAAAAAAAAAAAAAAAAACTTGTTACTTGTATGTTTATTTTTCTGCCAGTGGACAAAATTAGCAATCTTTTCCTAGATACTCTTCTTGCTTATTGTTGCCGAACTTAGTTACAATCCAACAAGCATTGTTTTTGTAAATGTACCTGGCATTTCCAAGCTGCAATGGCATCCTTCTACAATTACCTCCAGCTGCAGTATGAATCCTGACAAGTTGAGCATCGTCGTCAGAAGTGAAGGAAGTTCGTCTTCCGAGGTGTATCAGGAACTTTCATCCGCTTCACTGATGGATCGGTTTTAGGTTTCCTTCGAAGGGCCTTAGGGAACTGGTTCAACAAATTTTCTAAGGTACTTGCCTCCCTGTTTTTGCAATGATAAATATGAAATCAAACCTTTATGCCAACTTCTCTCCAAGCAAACAATAACATAGAGAAATATGCACTGCAGGCATGACATGCTCATGATGCTGAGCGGAGGTAGCAGCATTACACCTTTCATCTCAATTATCTGAGAGCTCCTCTTTAAGGCCAGTAATGGAAGTGACGGGATTCCACAGCTCCTCCTCATATGCGCATTCCAGAGATCTATTGATCTCACCATGTTAGAATTGCTACTCCCAGTTTCAGGCACCACAGTAGATATAACATTCTTACAGTTACAGATTGAAGCCTATGTAACAAGAGACAAGGAGCCAGCTTCAGATAACCAGAAGCCCCTACAAACTGTATGGTTCAAGCCTAATGCATTAGATGCACCATTTTCTGCAATTTTAGGCCCCAGTAGCTGGCTATGGCTTGGACTGATAATTTCATCTTCTTTTGTCATCTTTCTTGTTCTCATTGGCATTCTAACAAGATACTATATATACCCAATTGACCATAATTCTAATATGATATACGCTAGTGCTGCAAGAGCGAGTCTTAACATGTTATTCATATGCGTCATAGCCATCACGGCAACTGCTACTTTTCTCTGGAAAATGAACCAAAATAGAAAGGGGATGAGACAGATTCAAAACATGGATACTCCGCCAATGCCATCACCGGCGTGGTTTAACAATGGTGAAAGAGAACTAGAAAGCCTTCCATACCAGTCTTTACTCCCAAGCCACCAAGGTCCAGTATGGTGAAAGACCTGACTTGAAAAGTAAGTTCTTCCTTCTATATATGAATCCGACAAGGAAAACTTCTTGGGTGACAATGTATGAATAGGCGTTATGACATCCTACATATGTCATATGTAACAGTCTAAATCACTGGACACTTGCATTTTTTGGGGGGGCTTCTGGCAGAGATATTGTTTGAATGCAAGGGAAGCAGCGTAGGAGTTACTGTAAGTGGACCAAGGGAAATGCAGCAAGAAGTGGCTGCTATCTGTTCTCTTGGTTTGGCAGAGAATCTGCATTTCGAGTTAATTAGCTTCACCTGGTGAGCAGAGCAGAGGAAGAAACATCTCCCACTTTTTAATTCCACCTATGAATTGTCAAAGTCAAATTTATGGATGGTGATTAAGGTTGTATTGGATGGTAATGGATGGAAAAATAATGGAGGGGATCTCAACCATGTGAGTCCATATATTGAGACTGCTTGTGTCTTCACGTAACATGATTGAGCTATTAATAAAAGTGGAAGATGCATAAAGACTGGAAGCTGCTATTAATAAACTGTTGAGCTATTAATAATTGAGCTATTAATAAACTAGAAGCTGCATATAGACTCCGATTATCTACATATTTTCTTCTTTTATTTTCCACTTCGCATTTTTTATGTATTATTATTGGTAAAAGAATATCTCTAGGGGGACACCTCAATGGATGGGTTTTGTTACTTTAACTTTGCCATATCAAGTTCAAATCTTAGGAGGACTAGGTGTTTATAGGATGGGGGATAGCCACTCCACAATTTATCACCCAAAGCCCCATGAGCAGTAGCACCCACATGTAGGTATAGACCCACAAAATTTTCTGTCAAAATACTAACGGTAGCACCACCATTACCCTTTCTGCCTTAAGAACGTGTAACACTTCTAATATTTATTTAAACACCATTATGTGTCAATGAATTGCATGAACATAAGTAAATAATTAATTTCCACAAAGTACTTTGCAAAAGGAACTGCCAGTATAAATTATTCTAATACAGAAGTTCCACCTGACAGAATGGACTACCCAAAGGGGATTTTGCCAAAATTTCTTCAAACAAATAACATTTTTTCCGCAGAAATCACAGGAAATGCCGAGTTTACTGATCACTATGATCACATAGCAGTCTCAGCCTCCAAAAAGTTTTATATCATCAGCGTAATTACTATTGCCTTTAATCAGAAAAAGACCAATCAACCGATGCCAACAACAGTTCAGGCCATCTATTACAATTCATCACCAAAAGGCATTTTTAGGTACCAGTACTGGTGGAATTTTTGGCGGAAGCATTAGGCCAGCGTCATCTCCAATAGTCATGATAATACCACCAAAAACCTTGTGCTTACAGCCAAAGGTGTTTGCCACACATGTTGCCTTTATCCATTTTCATCAGTGAACTGTGCAAACACTAGTTTCAGTAAAACATCTTAATTGTTTATGGAGTTTACTAATACAAAAGGCTAACAATGATATGCAACAAAGAGAATTAACTACTCATATTAGCATTTGAAAGGCCTATTAAAAACTAATATTCAAGAAACAAATTTTCATCTACATAAAGCTGTACGCCCATTTGTGGCAGGCCAACTGAACTAGTATGAAGAACGTTGTTCAACCTATAGCGTTTAGGACTGTATTAATTAATATAAAAAAAGAACACTTTCAGAAAATGCTAGGACCAAGAAAACGGGGAAAGAAAGGAAACTAAAGCACCTATCTCCTAGGATAACCAACGATGACCAAAAGATGCCTATTTAGTCATTAAATGTGCCTTAACGTGATTAAAATCCATGATAGTACCTACCTTCAATGATGACTAAAGCTTTAAAGAGTTAACCAATAACCACAAAAAAGATAGTGGGTTCATCTTTCAGTTATGTGAAAGTAAATATTAGAAATGCACTGTTTACCAGAAATTTGCTCAACATTATGCTTAACTGGTTGACAAATTCTTTTCTCCCAGCATGCTCATCCATGTTAGGATTGCAAAAGAGATCCAAAAGGAGTACCTAGTGTATCAATTACCTTTGTCCAAGTTCGTGGCTGGTTCCAGCTTTCAAGGTCTTACAGTCATCCATCATAGCCACTATTGCAGCTTGCTGATAAGCAAACTTTTTATGCACATCAATCATCTGCGGTGCCTGTAGTTGACTAGCCCCGAATAAAATATTACCATCATAAATCATCATGACTACGCCATGGGTTAAGTGACATAAACCTCTTCTTCGGCCTCTTCTAGTGTGGCATTAGCAGCGAGACCCTTGTGCCAGGGAAATTCAAGAGTCCTCACAAACGGTTTCGTGCTCATCTCCCATATTGTGTATAACCAGATAGAAACATAATAAAAGAAGGGGAAAAGAGTTAGCGACCAGCAATCCTGCATAAGCGTAAAACCATGGTATATATAAATAAGCTTATACCAGATTAATCATAAGAGGAAGATCATAATAACTGTGAATCCACTGTGTAAACATATGATTTACAAATTACGATGGTTTCACCAATCGGTTGAACCTATCACAACCTCAGGAAGTACAACAATCAAAGATAAAAAGTCAGGTCATTCCATCAGTTTTGAACTGACATTTTCATTAAGTTGTCATCAGTCTTGCACGGATAAGACTTAATAAGGAGGGTTAAGCTAAGTAATACTATATTTACCACAAGTTTCTCATTGAGTTCCATTCCTCCTCCAATTGTAACAAGAGAAAATTATGGAATAAACTGCAATCACATAGTAAATTTCATAAACTATTAACATGAAAGTATGCAAAGAAAATAAACAAAAAGATAGCCAAAAAATATTTTAGAAAACCCAAACCTGTGAAAGTACATACACTGTGCCCAATCTCATTGAATCTAACATCCAAATAATCCGGCAATTTTTTCAAAATCAACAAAATTTTGAAAAAGAAAAAGAGCAATGAAGTGTAAATAGTAGAGGTGAAAATTAGAAGAAAATGAAGTGACCTGAATTGCCTCTCAAATAACCACTGGTGCGAATAACCAAAGCAATGATATGGAACAATCAGCTACTCATATTAGCATTTGAAAAGCCTATCAAAAAGCTGTAAGCCCACTTGAAAGGCTTATCAAGTCAACTGATATTAAGAACATCGTCCAACCTATAGTGTTTAAGAAGGGTAATAATTTATTTAAAAAAAAAAAATCACTCACAGTTTCTGACTTTTGGATTGACTTTCTGAAAATGCTAAGACCAAGAGCAGAGAGAATAAACAAGGAAGACACCAGAACCATGAAAACATGAAAAGAAAGAAACTAATGCTAGCTATGCCTAGGGATAACAGTCAACCACCAAAAGATGCCCATATAATCATTGAAAGTGTCTTCTCAAACACAGTAACCCCATCAAGCTTCAACCCTGTACGCCAATGTATCTATATGCATTTTCTTGATCAAATGGTCTTTAAGTGGAAGAAAATCCATGACAGCACCCAGATTCAATAATGACTCAAGCTTTAAAGAGTTAACCACGAAAAGACAGCAGGTTTGTCTTTCAGTTATGTGAATATGTATATATATATATAGAAATGCACTGTTTGGCAGCAATTTTGCTCAACATTATACTTCATAAACTAGTAGTATAAAGTGAGCAAAGCAAATAAACAAAGTATATCTATATATATATATATACACTAAAAAGCCCACACCTGTGGGAAGTGCATTTACGGTGCCCAGTCTCATTGAATCTAACATCCAAATAGTTCTGCAATTTTTTCAAAATCAACCAAAACTTTGAAAAAGAAAAAAGAGCAATGGAAGTGTAATAATTAGATGTAGAAATTAGAAGATAATTAAGTGACCTGACTTGCCTCCCAAACAGCACAATTGTAGGGGCGAATAAACAATGAACAGGACTGAATCAGCTAGCTCAGTGTTGGCAACATCCAGGTACTAAGTATTGAAGTCTTGAGACCAAAGCATGATGACTTGGTCCGTGTTCGATTAGTCTTGGACGAGGCTGCTCTTCTTGTTGTCTGCTCAGTCCTTGGTTTCTGGGAAGTAAAGAAGTACTACTAGTAAGACTAACAAAAGCATTGCTAGTTTATAGAATCAGTTAACTAAAGCAAAAAGTACAAGAAGAACGCAAACATGAGAAACTACCAGCTTCCATCTACAAAACGGTTGCCATCTAACTTTCCTAGTAGAATTTGAACAACAAAATACAAATGTATCCTGATACGCTGATATACTTCTCATGTAGCAGTAGCACTGATGTAAATTCCAGGGGAATTAATGCTTAATCAGTTCTGGTGTTTCTATCAACCTATAGCTGACACATTCATGGTCAGCTCAGTGCAAAAAATGATTTAAGTGGTCCTGGAGCTAGCAGATGGAGAGAGAAGTTTTTCTGGACAACTTGCACTTGAGAGGAGTTGATCATCAACCAGCAGCTCAGCCATCGCCAGTGGTTATGAGTTTTTCAGACTACTTTTGGGTTGTAGCAGGGAGGAGACATATAAATTTCAAACAAGAATGAAGAAAAAGAACAAAATGGTAACAAATCTTGCAGGGAAATGGAAAGGGCTCGCTGCAAATAATAATCCTTTGTCTTGTCTGACGTTGGAGGTGTCCTTGAAAGTGCTGATTGTCTGGAGAAATCTAAACAAAAGAAGATTGGCATTTGAAATTATGTATCTAGGCAAACTAAACCATAATGAACATTTGTATTCTGAGCTTTGACCGGCTTTGATCAATTCCAACCATCTGTATTCTGAGCTTTGATCCCTTTCTGATAGCTGTGAAGAAAACATTCCTCTTCTATCACAATGCTTTGCATTTAGATTCTTCTCTCCAGTGCCGCATTAGAGACGCTCTTCTTTTTTTTTTTTGGCATGAATTTTGAATGGAGAAAACCTCAGCATTATGCTCTTTTGGACACCTGCTTTGGAAGATGGTTCACTGAATTGGATAAATCACTAACTGTTTTCCTTCCTACAGTTTCAACTTCTTGCATTGGAGCTTTACAAACGTTCCTCTGGCCCCCAACGGAAACTCCTGGAGGAGAAAAAATTGACTCAGACCACACTCACCAAAAAAAAAAAACTACTAAAAACTGATTCAATACAAAAACTATTGGAGAAATACCATTATAGTGAACATTCAAATTCTGAGATTGAATCGAACGACCAGCATGCAGTACCATGTCTCTATTTTTGGGCAGAGTACAAATCAGAACTTCTACATTTTACAATTTAGAAACTAATATAGACGAAAAACCCAAACAAGGAGAAACAAAAAAAAATTACAAATTCTCATCAATGGCATAGCATTAAATTCACAAATAATATATATGACCAACAAACTGCTTTATAGGAGAAATGAAACTTACAGATTCTCTCAAGTCTATTTAAGTACAATAGGCATCATCAGCATTTTTGTCAGAGTAATTACCAAAATATTCGTATTTGTCTTCTATCGGAAATGATTATCATAACATTAACCACTGAAGATCCTAAGGTCACGCAAATTATTTCTCATGAAAATCATTCTAAAGGAAAAAAAGAGAGACTATGAAGGGTTTGAGAAAGAAACTTACAGATGGGTCACTAGACCAAATTCGACCGATCTTTCTTGCATCCACAACCAAATTTCTTGAAAATTCCAACCGAGAGTTCTTTCCTTTTCTCGATAAAAAAAAAAAAAAAAACCAGGCTTTGTTTCTTTGTTTGCTTCTCGCTGGAATGAGGAGCCCTTTTTTCCCCCCGGAAAATTGGATTTGTGATAATGATGATAATCCCAAACTGAGTCGCTCCGGGTTTCATTTACAAAGACAAACGGCGGGTTCTCAACGGTAACTTGGCATGCTTTTACGGCAATACCCTTTCGTTTCTGGTCTCCATTGGGCTTTGCTAACAGGCCGAGGTCAAAATCTTACTTGGGCTACTAAAAAAAGATGGGTTCACCCGAGCTTCTCTGCAGACTCATCAAAATTTTTACAAACGATTCGTTTTTAATACACTTAAATCTCAATTTTTTAAATTATATAAATATAAAAATTTTATTAACCGTAAATGAAATAATTTTTATTCTATATTAATATAAATAGACAAAATAAA
>JBBYHK010000023.1:3641123-3653578 GCA_038382065.1 Adansonia grandidieri | reverse complement strand
TATAGAATCCAAGGACCAAACTCCAAATTAATTATTTGTTCTGTATAAGAAAAATATGTAAATAAAGCTTGTGGGACCATTGTTGATGGTGATGGTTTGGCTGCTGAGGCCCGTGTAGGCACGAGCTGCTTAAATTTGTCCATTTAACATTTAAAAAAGTGAAGAGCCAACCTTTTATCAAAGTGGTGGCTGCTTTGTTTTTGTCATTCAATTTTCTGGCTGAAATTTAGCATGGAAAAAAGTAGAGTCGGCGTATGCTGTATTACGTCGATATATATTTTTATATTATATTTAAATTAATATATTTATATAAATTTTAAAATATACAGATATTTTTATCATATTATATTTTTTTTACATTTATTTTAATCATATTTTTCGTATTATACTCTCTTTTGTATTCATGTCAAAATGGGAGGAAAGCTACTGACTTGGTGTTGGAAAACATATGGGAAAATGGGTGTTCATTTTTCATTACGAGGCATTTGTTTTTCTTCGAGACATATTATTTTAATTATGAGATTTGACCAAAAAAAAGGTTAATTCCACCATTGATGCACGGTTTCTTTGATGCGAACGAAGTTGTCTCAAATGATTGTTCAGATTAAGACCGCTTTAGTTTTAATTCTTTGGAATTTGGAGTTCAAGTGCTGGTGGCTTGTATAAGAGCTGGTGTTTTAGTTTATCAGAGCTGATAAAAATGATTCAAAAATGAAGTTTGGAATTTTGATACGAAGGTTTTTAAGTATGAAGAAATAAAAACTTTTCTTTTTCTTTTTTTTGTGATTAAACATTTATCAAAGTTGCACTTATATATACACACACACACATATATATATATATATACCCATTAGCCTTCTAAAGCTAAGGCCTTCGACAGGGTTAAGCTCATGAGCCCATTCCAATGGTAGAGCATGTCGCAGTCGCATGTCTCTTTTGGGAATTTAGAAGCATTCATCAACAGGAGAGGAGACTGTTGACAACGAAAATAAAAATATGACATACATAATAGTTATAACGAACTTAAATAAAAACTATTTTAATATAAAAAAATTCAAACAAAAATCTTAAATAAATATGAAAATAAATTAACCCATCAAATGAAAATGCATAGAATATATATATATATATGTATAAAAGACAAATACAAATGAAAACACGAGCCTAACCATAAAATCCAGATATGATGGACTTATATCAATGGCTCAATTTTTGTTTGTTTATATTTATTTATTAAATTAAATAAATAATTTTAAGCAAAAGTTTTATAATTTGCTCAATACATAAATCGATTTCAAAAAAAATGTATTGAGTTCGTTTATATTTATTAATAAACTTGTTCATGTCTCATTTATAAAATTATTTCTAGATTGATTAAAATCTCATTTATTGTTCTACTATAATAAATGATCATAATAATAACTATTATTATTATTATTATTATTATTATTATTATTTATATCTTTTAAGGATATTACTTTAGAACGATAAGCTCATTTAATTTTTTTTTCTTTTTTACTTTTATCATTATGTAATTTTTAATTGCTATACTGGTATATATCATATGTTTATATTTATTATCACATGCACTAATACTAAAGTTTTTTAATTCGATAATAATATTTGTGTGTAAAATTAAAAAACTTTACTATTAATAAATGAGATAATAACCTTATATTTATTGTTCATAAATAAATTTTAAATTATTTGCTAACATGTTCACGTACATATTTTTAATAATTACGAATAAATTCATTTAAGCTTTAAATAAAGAATAAATTACATCAATGGCTATTCAACTATTACTGTACGTTTTGATAACTTACTTTTCAAAATTAGTACATTACAAAATTTTTAAAATTTAATTATTTAACCGATAGATATGTAACGGCGGGATGACATGGATTATTTTTTCGCCAGCCTAATTTAGGGAATATCCAGCTGAAATACCTTTCGTCATTTCTTCTTTAAGGTTCCTCTCTTTTTCTCTTCTATTTTTCCCAACAGTTTTGACTTAAAAAAAAAAAAAAAGCAAAAAGAAAACTATTTCCTTAACCATGAAATGATCTACATAGATTTTCTCCCCACCAAACCCTAATTCATTGCAAAAGGTTTTTTTTAAACCTCTTCTTTTTCCTAGCTCTTTTAATTCCTTTCTTCCTCTCAATTTTTTTTTTTAAATTAGTTTAAAGATTCAGTTAATTACTAGGGTTTTCTTTTTGTTTTGGTTTTTTTCTCCTATTGAGTAGTAATTTTTGAATTGTAGATTGGATGCTTCTTAGAATCATAATTGGTTTGGCGAGACTTTTAGAGGATTGATATTTGATTCTTTTTCCTTTCATTACTCCATTTATGGTTTTTTTGGGGGTAAAATTAGCTCCGGCTTTGTTTGTTTGTTTGGTTTATGCTCAAATTTTAGGTTGTGTCATTAAATTTGATATGTTTAGGGTGGTAACTTGATTTTAATTTTGGGTTTGATTGTTTTTCACTTTTACAGGGAAATTATATTTTCAGAATTAATAGAACTGGGGAATTTTGTGATTTCACCTGGGTCTTTGATTGGAATTTGAATTTGGATTTGATTAGTTTTTGGTCAAATTTACAATTTATTGTTGGAGATTTTGATTTTGAGTTTGATTCCTTCATATTTTCGCTAACGTTTTGTTGTTGATAGGTTGAGTCAGACCGACAAGCAAATAAGTTGCCTAAATGAGCATGGTGACGATTGAAGAGACGATCGAAATAGCTTGATGTTTTTTTCCTATAACTTGGCATCGAGATCTAGGGTTTGGCTTTCGTCTTCCCGATGATTTTGAGGGTTTTTTTTTTTGTAGTAAATACAAATCTAACTGGAATTTCCCTCGACCAGGCTGGTAAAAAAATCCTAATCATCCAACTGTTAATCATTTAACGGCTAAGTGATCAAAATTTCATAATGTTAATGATCGTTTTAATAATTTTAAAAGTTCAGTGATTAAAATAAAAGTACAATAATAGTTGGGTGACTAACATTGCTTACAAAGTAAAAAGGAAAAATCCAATACCTTTGCATATGATAACATTTATATTTATTATTTACGAAAATATTTTAATTGTTTGCTAACATTTTACGTGTGTTTGTGTATAGAAAAATTATTCCATACATTATAAGTGAAATTGAAAAACTCTACAAAGTTAAAAAAATAACACATGTTTCTTCTATTTTTTAAAATATAATTTAAATGCATTTGTGTGTATATATATGATGTTGAATTTACAAATATATATATATATATATATATATATATATTCATAATACCAAACAATAACTAAGCATACGAATGATTTTTAAATTTTTTATTGTACTTCTTTTGAAAAATATTAACAACTTCTTATAATGTTATCCACTTAATTTTAAAACTACCATTTTAATCTTGAAACTGTCCATTTATTTTTTTAAAAAAATACCGTACATAATTTATTTTTCTTCTCAAACATGACTGCCTTTGAACCCTTGATTGTAGACCAAAAAAAAGTGTTTAAATCATGCCATTTTTCATTGGTTTCATTAATCAATATTTTTTAGAACATCCGTCGTCGTCATCGTTCGAATAATAAAATTTTTAATTAATTATTAAGTTTAGCGAAAATAATTAATAAATGACAGCATCCACAAAACAAAGGTCATCGTCCACATATTAAAATTTATAACTAAAGATTAAGTTTATTGAAAATAATAACGGAAAATATCCATAAACAAGTAATAATTAGATTTGAGCAGGTTAGGCCAGGCTTGTATTAGAAAAATATTTTTAGTTATCCAAATTTAGTTTAGCTCGATTCATAAAGAAAACTCAAACAATTATTCAAACTATATTAAAAGTATTTTTACAAAATTTTATAATTTAATTTAAATAATAAATACTTTTAAATTTGTTGAATAATAATTTTAAATAAATTAAATTACTTTAAATTTAAAATATTTTATTTTAAATTCGATTCAGTTTAATCAAATAAAAAAAAAATCCTTCCTGCTCATTCCACGCTCCTGCCATTATTTTAGTGGGCTAAACTGAATAGTTAAATAATAATAATAATAACGTGGCTAGACTATAGTTGTTGTTAATTCTTTTGGGGCGGGGGGTGGGGGTATTTAATTTAAGAAGATAGTAGTACATGATTATTTAGAGGTTATTTTCGTCTCTCTTTTCCTATCATTTAATTTTTTTTATTTATCAAAAAAATTTCAAATCAAGAGGATTTAAGCATATATGACCTATTGTTGTTGAGCAAAATGTTAAAACGTTTTATTAAGCTATTTAATTATTTATGAGTTCAAACAATACAATACTTAACAAGAAAAACAATAATAATAATGAAAAAACTTTTCACTACTTGTAAATGAATACTTTGCAAGCCAGAATATTTTTTATAGATAATTTTGAAAAGAATATTTTAATTTATTTTAATCAGTATTTATAAACATCCATTATATACATGTTAATTGTTGTTATTTCTTAAATTTTAGATTTATGGAGTCTTATATTCAAATTGGATTTATATATATATAAATTAAAATTTGATACAACATGGTTGCAGAAATCAACTAATTTTATGTTATTTGCGAATTAAACTTTTCTTTTAGGCTACCACATTCACACTGTAGGTACTAGTATCCAGTTGAGCTTACACGTGATATAACATAACCTTTTAATTCTTGTTATCTTATTATTATTATTATTATTTGTAATTTTACATTTGAATTGACTTTAGGTCTACTTTAAAAAATAAAAAATAAGAAGCAAAAGAAAAAAAACTTACGTGGAGATGCATAATTACATATAACCGGAAAAAACGCATGGCAGGATATGCTGTCTGATTAAGCTCAGTGTTCTTGCACAGATAAAATTCGACAAAAGAAAAAAAAAAAAAAAGTTCCGATTGGTTTTCCGATGTTGACAGTGCTGTTTTTGTTGTTTGATTGTTTATGGATGATTGTAATTCAAAAACATTGAATTTTAAGATTAAATTTAAATTTAATTTGATTTTATTTATTTATTTAAATTTAAATTATTATTTAATTTATTAAAATATTATTTTATATTAATATTTATATATATTTAATTAAATTTAAATAAAAACATATTATTTTAATTTAAATTAAATCAGCCTCAAACTAAAAAAATACAAATTCAGACCCGGGTCCGACTGGGCCGGCCCTGCTTAACAGGTGTGTATATATATATATATATATATATATATATATATATATATCATCTTATAAGCATGTAATTAATCTCCCAATTGATTTCCTAATTAATGGTAATTTTGTAAATATTATAAAATTGACGGTCGGTTATTTTTCAACCTCATTTCATCCTTCTTTATTTTTTTGTGCTTTTATTTTTATTTAGTATATCCAATTTGAATTCATATTATTTTTATTATATATTTATATACTTTTTGAAATATTAATATTTTATTTTATTTAAATTTTAACGTATTCAAGTTATGTTTTCATTTGTTGTGTCATTTTTAATTATATTTTTATATTGTGTTTATGATATATAATCATGTTATGCTTAAAATTATAAAGTCTAATTGAAATTATATATTTGAGTAACTTTTAATTTTGTGTTACGTGTTGTCGTATGTTATATTTATGACAAATTAATAATTTATTTTATATAAATTTTGATACGTTATTTGTCTATTCATGTTATGTTTTTATTATTTTTCTTATGTTATATTAAAGATGTACAAAAAAATTTATATCTCAAATACAATTATAACATAAAAAATTCAACATGTGATGACTGATTAGATTTTCATTTATACTGAATCCTATTAAAATTATGTTATAAAGCAATTAGAATAAAAATTTATTTTTATAATTATCTATATCTTAAAAACATTTGAAAGAAAAAGAATGTCAAATAGCAGTATTGATAAATATGTGAAAATTAAAAGGAATTAACAGATTTCAACAGAAACGATGAAAATCAATATCCAACCTTGCCTTAATTATTTAAAGTGTGTTTGATATACTTTAATAAAAATTTTATTATAATTATATTTTAACGTAATTTAATGATGTGATTGTTTACAGAATAGTTATTTCGCAAACAGTTTATTATGTTATTATTATGAGAAATCATTGTATAAATATTCTAAACCCTCTGTTGAATAGTTATTTTAACTTTAGGTGAAATAATAAATTATTTTAGGGAATTTGAATCCCTTACAAAAGGGATTTGAATCCCATACAGTTCTATTTCACGAACTAAACTACTATATGCAACTGTTCTATTTTATTCCTGCTCTATTTCATTCTCATAAAATAGCTATTCCATTATAGCTCTATTTCATTCTAATAAACAGACGTAATGTTAATTTGGTATTATATTTTACTCGTATTTTAATATTGTTATATTTTTTTATTTTTCATTATTGTAGTTTGTTTATTTTTACTGTTATAATTTTTGGATTTTTCTATTTATTTTTTGCATAAGATGTAACATTCATGGATTTGTTTATGTTAATATTATTACATTGTGTTGTATTGTATTTCAATTATTTATGTGTCAAGTCTAAAATTGTGTATAATTGGTATTGTTAAGACCTTTTATTGGTAAATGAAATCAAGAGGGAGGTGAATTAATTTTCCAAAATTTTGATAAATTAAAACTATGATAAATAAAACTGAGAAATCTAAATAATAAACTTTTGATTGGAAGTTAGTGAATAAACAACTAAAGACAAGGGAAAGAAAAGCAAACTCCATGATTTAGAGATGTTCGGTCTCAATTGCCTACGTTCTTTACCTTGGCTTCACTTGCCTCAGATTTCCACAATTCACTAACTTGGATTGTCTACCTTTCAAAGAAAAGGTATAACCTTTACACTCTTTATCTTTCAAAGTTAAGATAGAAACCTCTATTACTTTTGAAGTTTAAGTAGAAACTTTCTCTACTTTTCAATGACTAAGTAGCAATCTCTCTTTTTTACAAGGATTTGAGTGTAAACAATTAAAACCTCTAAACGTTAGGTGTTTACAAGAATTTTGGATCAAAGAAAATATGTATCTAAAGAAACAAAATAAAGAATATGAAAATATGAAGAATTAATCTTATATAAAGATGAACTACTTAGTGAAAATGATGGAAATAATGAAAGATTTGACTTTAAGCACAATTCTCTTAATTCTTTTTCTTGTTGGAGGTGTAGAAGAGGCTTATTTATATCTTAGATCATGATTATAGACGTTGGGGATATTTGGTGAAGGAATATAGCCGTTGGAGCCTTCAAAATGTCATTTCCCTTTGTTCCCCGTGCCTCTGTATCAATACAATTAAGTGGGTATCAATACATTGTGTTTAACGATCAAAATATGTTCGTTAAATAGTCCTGTATCGATGCAGAATCTGTATTGATACATGAACAATCCTATGTGAAGACAGATCGATACTAAATGCTTTGTCTCGATACATGAACAGTGATTTTTACATTTTAAGGTTATTTAATTACTGTCAAGTATTGTACCGATACATACACATAGTGTATTGATACATTCACATGAAAATCAATTTTAAAAAGTTTTTCATGACTTCAATATATATAAAACTTATCCTCAAAATCTTTTATATAAAAATATAAATTAAGAACACATTTTTGAGTGCTTGAAAGAGTTAAAACACTTTCTAATATTTTTTTAAAGTGTTTACAAAATATTTCATGGAAAAATACTAATCTTGAAAATATTCAAACACAAGCTAATTAAACTTAAGTTTTAGTTATATCAAAAGTAAGATTAATTCAAAGCTAATATAACTAACAGGTATTACTCAAATAACTTTTAATTTTATGTCACGTTTGCTTTATATAAATTTTAACACGATTGTATATTTGTATTGTAGTTATATTATTTTTTTCATGTCATGTATTATTTTAGTCATTTTTCATGTTGCATTCATGTGTAATACTATTTAAACAACTACCAATTTTATATTACATATTATATAATGATTGCTTATTTATTTTTTTAAGGTTATTTTAATTTTTACTTTTATATCATTGAAAAAAAATTTATTATACTGATAAATTATCAATAAAAATTATAATATTAAATAATAATATGAGATAGATTAATATAAGTAAATTTTTAAAAAAATTTTTGGTGTTGAATCAAAAGAAAAACTATTATAATAATTAAATAATAAAAAAATTATATTCAATAATATTGTAAGTTATGAGTTATTGAATAAATTATTTAATTTATATTTTATTACTTTTATTTCTTAATATAAAATAACTAATGAATGTTAATATATCTTTATTGACTTCATCTTAATTTTTTTATATATATAATGATTTAAATTGTTGCATTAAAAAATATATTTATATTAATTTAAATCTATATTTTATTTTTAAAAATTATCTTCATGAAAATTAGCGAGAACAGGAATGTCAGGTCACACAACAACTGTGTGTTGTCCCACCCAAATTTTCTGCAGCTATTAAACAAAACTGCAGGCCTTAAATAATATTATATACCTCGTTCCCGTCTTTGTTATTAACTCTATTTATCCAAATACCCCCATCAAATCCCACATTAGCTCACCAAATTTAGACATATTCATATATTTTTATATTTTTATATATTATAAATATATTTAAAATATTATATATTAATATAAAATTTAATATGTTAACAAATTATATTAAATAAAATTTTTATATATTTATATTTATATTTATATTTAATTTTATTTATTTTTCTCCTGTAATATAATTGTATTGCCCAAATAAACTTCTCCAACCTGGAAGGTGAATGACGTAATTATGTTGAAAGTAATGAAACCTCTTCATGAACCTATGAATACCCTCAGCGCTATCACGTTGTCCATCCGAAGACAAAATAAACCCTATATTTCTCTAAATTGTCCATTTTACCCCTTTTAGGTAACCGGAAATGGCCCCTCCCCATGAAATGGAGGTAACCCTCTTCTCCGCCAAAGACCTCAAAAACGTGATCTGGCGCCATGGCCCGATCAGGCCATACGTTGTCGTCTGCGTGGACCCAAAGAACAAGTGTTCCACTAAAGTTGACGAGGAGGGTGACACATGTCCCACCTGGGATGCAACTCTAGTCATCCCTCTCCCTGGCCCCACCAACGACGACACCATCCTCTTCGTCGATGTCGTCCACGCAGGCTACGAGGAGGACACCAAGTCTATTATCGGTTCGGCTAAGCTCAACCTCCGGAAAGTCCTCGACAACACCGGCTTCGGAGAACGATGCAAGAAAACGCTCGAGCTGAAGCGACCCTCTGAGAGGCCCCAAGGCAAAGTTGACGTCAGAGTTTTAATCAGAGAGCCACAGTATCATGCTACTGATTAGTACCGGGCATCGCGGTGTGCTACCACGGACTTCAAGAGACTATCCGGCAGCTTCGCCGGCTTATGGCTACCCGTACGCTCAGCAGCCAAACTCACAACCTTACTACAGCCCAACCCCACCAGCTAGCTATGCCTACAACGCGTACAATTATAACGCTCAGCCAGCTTACGGTCAGGTTCCGTACGGCAAGGGAAGTGATGGTGGTACTACGGGCAAGAGGAGAAGAAGAAGAGCAAGTTTGGAGGAATGGGGACGGGACTGGCTGTGGGTGCGGTTGCAGGGGTTTTGGGTGGGCCGCATTGGCGGAGAGCGTGGATGCGCTAGAGGATCATGTTGCAGACAAGGTGGCGGAGAAGGTTGAAGATGATCTTGGATACGATGATTTCAAATAACTATAGCATTACAATATTAATTAATCAATTAATGTAATGGCCAAGCGCAGACTTTCGATCTTGCTTAGTTTGATGGTTTTGTGTGCGCGTGTGTTTTTCTAAATTTTTTCGAGAGTTGGGACATTGAATTTATAGGCCATAAAGCTTTGGTTTTTGGATTCTGGCCCAATGCCCATGTTTGAAAGGACATATTTGTCGCAAATAATAAAACAAAGCTAAAGTTATTCGGCATCTAATTCCCTCCCCGTTTTGCGTTTTGAGATCTAAGATTTCATTAGATGCCTCTTGCTTTCCCCCTTTCTTTCGTTATTCTTTAACGATTTGGAGTAGGGCTTTTCATTCGCATTATGGATAAAAAAAAGGTATAAAATAAAACATTTGAGTAAAATTTTGTTATTTTTTGTGTTTTTATTCATGTGCCATTTAATATTTGTATTTTTTTATATTTACACTCATGTGATCTGACTGTTAGATAAGAAATAATAAAATCGATAAAAATGTTAATATTTTTGCAAATGAATTTTTTATTTGAAAATAATATTTTAATTAATTTTAATAAGTATTTATAAATAGTTTTAAGTGATGTTATTCCTTAAATTTTAGATTTCGTTATATTCAATTTTTTTTTTTTTAATGATGCTAGTTTGCTTTTAAATTTGATACTAACATGCTTGAGAACGTCTAAGCTAGAATCAAGAGCTGGTCTATCAAATTGCTTTCCTGTGCTGGCAGACTTCAACTCATTCAATCGGTCTTGTTCAGCATGCAAAACTTCTGGAGGAGATATTTTATCTTTACCAAATAGGTTGCTTTATAAGCTTAACTAGCTGTTCTCTACGTACTTGCAAACTGAGGGAGACTCTCCAGCTTGAAAGGCTAGAGTGAGCTGGTATGACATTTGTTTCCCTAAGTCTGAAGAAGGTCTGGGTTTCAGAAACCTTTCTCTTTGGAACCAGGCATGCGTGTTGAAGCACATATGGGACTTATTTTTCAAAGTTGGCTCTTTGTGGATCGCATGAATTCATGCATATGAAGATCCTTCTGGCAGATTACTGCAGGACAAGGGCATAGCTGGAACTGGAAGAAGCTCTTAAATTTAGACCCCTTGCAAGCTATTTCTTTTCATAGCAGCAGGGTGTGGTAGCTTGGAAGTTTTCTGGATCTTTGTTCTCTGCAGCTAAGGTGTGGCAAGACATTTCTGGGATAAGCTTCTCTGGTTCTCACATCTTATCTCAAAGCATTTCTTTGCTGGTTGGATGGCTGTTCTTGATAGAATTCCTACTAAAGCAAGGCTCCTCCACTGGGGAATAGAGGTGGAAGCTCAATGTGTTTTCTGTCATGTGGAGCAGGAAACCCATAATCACCTATTCTCTGAATGCAGCTTCTCCATTGTTTCTTTGGTTTTAAATCCATCAGTGCTGTCGACTTCCAAAGGTTTGATCCCAAATGGACCAGAATTCTCACTTGGGCAATCTATAAGCTCAAGGGCAAATCACTCCTCACCGCTATCCTTAAGTTAGCATGCAATGCTGCTGTCTGTCATATTTGGAAGGAAAAGAATAACAGAATCCATGAGAATTCGCTGAAGGATCCTTGCAGGTCTTTGACATCCTCAAAAAGGAGTTTCAAATCAAGCTTGCAAACCTTACCAATCTTGAGTCTAGTTTTTTTCTTGCTGAAATTGTATTGGTGTAGCAGCACATTGCTACTTGAATAATAAAATGATCACTAATGCAAAAAAAAAAAAAAAAAACAACTATTCACATAAAAATTACTTTCTTAATTTAATTTAATTTTAATTTTTTAAAATATAATAATATTTAACAATATATTTTTCTTACACTCATAAAATAAATTTATTCAAAGATCAAATTATTAATCTAAATTCGAAAGCTTATTTTATATTTTAAAAATTTAAATAAAAATATTAAATTTAAAAAATAAATTTAAATCAAAAATAATTTTTTTAAAAATAAATTGAATTTTATAAAAATATTGAATCTAATTTAATGTACGAAGTGGGTGTGATAAATTGATTTCTAATGGGTAAAAACGCCGAGGACATGCTGTCAAAGGCGATGCCAAAAATAATAGATTGTCACCCAAAAATGACAAGAAAACAATCAATTTTATCCCGACAGACACGTCCTAATCTATGATACCGTCAAATTTTCCAATACCATCTCGCCACGTGTACAATCTTATCCAATCAGAATAATGTATCTCAAAACTACTCAAGAGTACGAGCAATACGACAAACAGTCCCCACTAACGTATGCCCCCATACTTTCCCCACAAACGTACGCCATCTCGGACCATACTTTTCCCCACTAACGTACGCCTTCCCCCTTAGCTACCTCCATTATTTAGGCTCTGATGACAACCCATTTCCATTCATTGCCATCCAAAGTTTCTTATTTTCTAAAGGTACTTTCTTTTCTCTATTTTTCAAATCAACTATTGGTTCTTTGAACTCTTTATTGTATCTAATCTTTACCTTATTGTATTTGGTGATCTTTTCTGTTCTGAGATTAATGTTAAAAGATAATATTATTTTTCGTTTTAAATAGATGAGCAGAATCTTGGGTTTTTTTTTTTGGCATTAATGTGATTCAGATCAATGATAGTCTTTGACATTTATTAATGGAAAAATTTTCATTTATCATTGATGTAATGACTAACAC
>JBBYHK010000023.1:3616131-3638187 GCA_038382065.1 Adansonia grandidieri | reverse complement strand
AACCAATGTATATGTGACATGTTTTTTAGGACCAGTTGTAAATTTCACGTCCCTGTCGTTATGACTTTATGGGCTTAATTTCCATCTATATGGTCTAACTTGCTAGGAGTTAGGAGCTGCGCAATTTCCACCTATGCGCTCCTAGGAGGATTAATTTCTCTTCTATGAAAAGAAGCAGAGTATTTACCTTCTAAGTGTAAGATTTTTGGACCATTTCGGTCCATTTCTTCACTTCCGAAACTTGACTTTCCATGCGGACTATGTTAATTTTATTTTTCTCACATGCATAAGCAAAATCAAAGGAATATGTTGTCTTGTAAAGGGCCTTCTTCCTCATTTACTTATTTATTTTTTTATTTCCTAAAAACATTTGAAAGCATATTTGTCGACAATTAGTTTTGATTTTAGTGTTCATTTCTTTCATGTTATGATGAAACCTTTAGTTTCCAACTATGGAATAAATTCGATGTATTCTTATGTGCACATTCCATTAATTCTTTCTTTGAAGCCATGAAATTTTCTATTTGAGGATGTAAATTATGAAGAAAAGAATTAGTGCAAGAATTAGAAAATTTTCTTTCATGGTAATATATATATATATATATATATATATATAAACCCATTACTAATTTTAATCGAAAAATACCATCAAACACAAGCATAAACATTAACATAAAAAAGGGAAAAATAACTCATTTTTGCCATTTCGGCGCATTTGATAATTAACTTTGCAGTTTTAAACTAAAATCAACTTTATAAAATTTAATTAATAATATAAATTAAATCTAATAATTTTAAATATAATATAAAATATGACGTACCACCGTAAATATGCCGAAGCTGCGGTGTAAATTGTTTACTGGATGAAGCTTAGCTCGAGCCTTTTTGCGACTAGACTCAAGTCGTAACGAAATATATATTTATATATAATAGTTGCCACTAGAGTCACTAGACTCTAATGGGATTAACGGCTTCACCAACTACATAGAATTGCTTGGGGCTGCACCGGGCCGTATAGCGGCTTCCCTTGGGTTGGCCTCTACCAGAAGGCTTGCAGGGGAGTCGGCTCAGCTTGATAGGCTTGCAGGGGTACTTATATAAGTCGGCTAGTCGGCTAGTGGCTCGCCTAATCTGATGAGATGGAAGAAAAGCGTGCAAAGGTTATGTTCTGGCTTTGAGCGTGGAGAAGAGGATAGACTCCAAGCCAGTGGTGATGTTGGGCGCCAGCTGGAGAACAATGATATGCTAACTTTACCTGGGGAGAACTAAAGCTGTGTATAAGTCTGAGCAGTCCAATAAATATAATTTGATTGAATTTGAATTTAAATATTTTTTTTTATTCGAGTTAATTTAATTTAATTTAAAATAATATTTTTTATTTAAATTTAATTATAAAAAATATAAATATTAATAAAAAATAAGATAAATTTAAATAATTAAGTCGGACAAAAAATGAGCTTAGGTAAATTTTTTTTTTTTTCGAGCCGAGGCCCACCTATGGACACTTCTAAAAGAAACCTCGTGAAAGAGATTAGGATCTCATGAAACAAGCTTATTATATTGTTGATTTAGGCTCAAAGTCTCCATATTGTTGGCTGATTTTCTCTCGGTTTTGTGTTGACAAAACATTGAAAAAGAAAGGAAAACACAAGAAAACTAAGGCTACCTTTTTTTTTTGGTGAGTAATAATTAAGGCCGGTTTATGAATCAACGCCACCTCAAAGGGTCAGCTTAATTACCCTACAATTTTAAGCTCGGGGAGGGGGGGGGTCATGAATATTTATTGCTCATCAACGCTTTAAGAAACTCTACATCTTATGAACTGTCAATCGGAAATCTAGAATCAGTGAATACTTTTCTTTCCGTGTCAACTGTTGGCTCTCTTTTAGGAACCCTAGCTAGCTGTTTTCGTTATGTCATTCAAATATATGATACTCATAAAATGACACAGCAAGATTGAGACCAATCAGTATTGGCAGAATCAAGACCGAGGTATTGAAACACGGTGATGGGCAGTGAGGATGGATGTTCTTCTTTGCACAGTTTGTAAATATATAAATATGCATATATATATATGTGTTTGGAATTTATTGTCGTAAGTAATGTTAATCGAAATCTTATACTTACCAAGTGGAATCTGGATGTTACTGATGGTCAGTTCCCTTTCAGGCCAACAAAAATCATTAGGAGGTTTTTCTTTTTACACGCGTACAAAGTTATTTCTTTATTTATAAACGCTTAAAGTAGCGTTTTTTATTTGAATGCGTGACAAAAAAATCATTGGAAGGCACCAAAAACAGCAGAGAAAATCTATTACCAAAAAAATTAACTGAGGTGAAATCGTAGTCGTCGCTTATTTTTTTATATAAAAAAAATTTATAATTTTAAAATAAAAAAATTGATCATAAATAATAAAAATAAAAATTAAATCTTAAATTTAATTAATATTATCGTTTAAAAGTCATTACGTAATGAACTAAACTAAACCGTTACATATTCTTCTTCGGTTGCCTCCGTCGAGCAGTTTGATAGAGAGAGGGGTAAATAGTTGAAATTACTTGGTGTATGAATATGAACCGGACATAATTTAAGGTTCCGTGACCGACGATGCATACATCAGTTTCATAGCCATTGGAGGGTAGGAGTTGGCGAGTTGCTGTCAAAAGGGTCGAAAAGTCCCAAATTGTGATTTTGATCTCTACTTTTTAGACGAAATTTCGATTTATTCCTCTATAATACTTCGGCTAAACTGACCCCTTATTCTTTTTTTAATCTATAAATTGAACTAAATTAGTAACAGAATTTGCCGTTAACTTCTTGGTGTGGCCTTTCATCATTCTAATGTGGCTTGACTTGAGATGAATAAAGTGAGCCAAATTGTGCATTTAATCTATGTATTATCAAAAAATGCAAATTTAATCCTTCTAAAATAATTATTATAAATTGAGTCCATACTTTTTCATTTTTTTTTATTTCCGTTAAAATTATTGATAATGTTAAATTTTTTTATTAATTTGCTAATTTAAATGTTTAAATTTACTAATATATATTTTTTTACCATAGTAACATGACATTTTTCATATAATTTTAAAATTAAAAACGAGTTATGTGAATTTTAAAAATAATATACTTTAAAATGGTATCATTTTGACATCACCTTTTCTTTTTTTTTAACAAAAACGTTTAAAAGTAATTTTAAAATCAAAATCAAAGTAATTAAATAAAAATCAATCCAAAGCACTGAAAACTTTTAAATCAAAAGCAAAATTTAAATTACTAAATCAAACTTTTGAATCATTTTTTTAATAAGAAAATGAGAAAGAAAGAACATTTTTTGTGGTTTTTGTTCGAATTTAGATGGCATCAATCCAATATGATTTGCAAAAATAGTATTTTGGTAAATTATAAGTCAATTTGTAAGTAATATATATTAAAAATAATATAATTTTCAAAGTTTTATTATTAATAATGATTACCTCAAGCTTTGTTTGTAAAATACCTTAATTCTATTTAAATAGGTCAAGTAATGCTGAATACTTTTTATACCCGCCGATTGTCACCTCTAATATAAAAGGAGCATATAATGATATTTTTAATCCCAGTATTTTTTTAAAATATAGTTTCAATTTAGTAAAATTAAATAAAGGTGATGCAATATTAGTATATAAATTTATATACCGATAATAAATTATTAACGATATTTAATTAATAAATAATTAAATATAAAAAGTTAAAAATTTTTAAAAATAAATATGAATAATTATACGATTTAATAGAT
Organism: Adansonia grandidieri; assembly: GCA_038382065.1. NCBI lineage: Eukaryota > Viridiplantae > Streptophyta > Magnoliopsida > Malvales > Malvaceae > Adansonia > Adansonia grandidieri. The sequence goes on along the minus strand of JBBYHK010000023.1, from coordinate 3,634,409 downwards.
AATATAACGAGATTCAGTAAGAACATATCAAATACAAATTTTTTAGTAAAATGATGGAACAACAAAGTTGAAACTTGAAAACCACCGAAGAGCCGGCTTTCCAAATACATGATGATATCCAAATATTCCATGGAATTGTAGTCATACCAACTGATTACATGTTGTATAAACAAAATGCTTGAACAAGACATTAATCCAAAAATAAAAATAAACCTATTTGTTCAAAGGCTTTAGCAATTTCGTCAGTGATTACGACACATCTACTTTGAAAATATAGATGCTGTCATGCCCATTTGCTCGGTTCACAAACAAAGATTCAGTCAAATCTAATGTATTTGTAACTGACTAATTGTTTCTTATATTATTATTATTATTATTATTATTATTTGCTTTCTTGAGGAGCGTACATTGGCTTTCTTTATTTATTTTCTAGAAAGTCTAACCTCTAATGAATTAAACTTTAAACCGGCGGCTTTGTGCTTGTTAACATTTAAACTTTAAAACTATGTTTAGAGTCAGCTATTATCCGGAGGCTTATGCATCACATTGGAATTAACATTTTCCTTCAAAATTTACCCTGATGGATCATATTATATGGGATTGATAAAAATTTTGAAGTGTTTTTAGGGTCCATTTAGATACAAACGGACTTTTGGTGCAGTCCGATTTAAGTAGTTTTTCATCTCAATCGGGTGGCACTTTTTGTTTGGATAACTATCAATCGTGCTGGTGTCTTCAATCTTCAGCGGAGGTTCATGCTCTAGTGGGCAAATGCTCTCCCAGTGGGAGGGCGTTTTTCCTATAAAGTCTTTTTTTTTTTTTTTTTTTTTTTTCCCATTAAGTGAACAGTGCAGGGACATTTGCACCTGCAAATTTCTTTTTATTTTTATTATTTAATATAGTTAATAGATTATATTATATGATAAATTAAAAGTACACATTTCATTATTAATTAATATGATTAATTAAAAATAAATAATTATATAAAATACAAAATATTATTTTAAATTTTCATTATTTTAAATTAATTATTTTTATTTCTTTTAGCTTTGCTTTATTAATATATTTTTAATATAAATATAATTTTAATAATTTTTAATTATTATTTAACATAAAATATAATTTTGATATGTATATTTTATTATTTAATTTAAATATAATTTTTTATTTTTTATTATATCTTTTAATTTAATATTTTTAATAATCAATTTATTTTACCATTATAATTTACTTTATCACCATCTTACATATCCTATAATTAAGTTTAATATCAATTAATTTTTTTGCCTTCATTTTTTATCTGATTGGAACTAATTAAGTGCCTAATTGGACCTTAATGTTGACATTGATTTTAGCACATTTTTTAACCCCAACTGCTTCCAAAACCAGTAAGGGGGGACTCGGCAAATTAATGGATCACAACTGCTCTCATGAATCCCCCATTAATGCATTGCAGCGCTAATTACGTCATCTCCAGTCCCCTATAAGTATCTCTACAGTCTAGTCTCCTTATTCCACCTACAGCTCTTTGAATCTTTGAGAAAATAACAATCATCAACAATATGACAGCTGAAGCAGGGAAGAAGGAAGAGATGGCGAAGGTTAAAATCAACAGCAAAACCCATGTCAAGCCTGGAAAGATTATAGGGAGAAAAGAATGTCAATTGGTCACGTTCGATCTCCCGTATCTGGCATTCTATTATAACCAGAAGTTGTTGTTTTACAAGGGTGGGGAGTTCGAGGAGAAGGTTGAGAAACTCAAGGATGGGCTCAGGGTTGTTTTGGAGGAGTTTTATCATCTGGGAGGCAAGCTTGGAAAAGACGAGGAAGGGGTTTTCAGGGTGGAGTACGATGATGATGTGGACGGTGGTGTTGAGGTGTTGGAAGCCATCGCCGAAGGGATCAGCGTCGACGAACTTGCTGCTGATGATGGCACGAGCTATCTCAAGGACCTGATACCCTACAATGATGTCCTCAACTTGGAGGGCTTGCACAGGCCTCTGTTGTCTGTGCAGGTAAATTTACATATATTTCTTTAACTTCTTGCTGTTCCTCCACTACTAGATGGCATCAGGATTTGGCTTTCATAGTGCATAATACATTTATAAATTCATGGTTATTTGGTAATCAAAACTTTTTTTTAAGATATCGTGTAGGTTTACTAAGAATTTGAGATTGAAACTCATTTTCATAGATGAAAAGACCTTTCAGCCAGGAGGGAAAGGAGCATATTCCATTACAGCATTACGACAGCATATGTATTTGTGAATAACTCGGTCAATATGCTTCATGAAAGGAGCCAATGCATGCCTGGAATTAAGCAAAAACCTTGCTGGACTCCTTAATCATAAAACAATAGTGCAGTAGAATTTTATTTCTTTCTTTCTTGGGAAGAGAAGAACTTCTTAAAATTGCTCTTCTCTAGGCCTGGCAAATCTTCTACATGTATCTTATTAGGATGTTTTATCATAAGTAATTTATATGAATTTTGATAATGTTAATAATTTATAATATAAAAAAGTTTAAAATATTTAATGTATTTATATTATTTTTTTATTATATTAAATTTTAATTATTTTCTTTATATTTTGCATATAATATGATCACCACTGGTCGTTAAAGTTGTATCATGAGAAAAGGACGTGGGTCTCCTGCATTTATTTTTTGTTGGTGAAATATTTAACGACGGATTAAGATCTATCGCATATTCTATATTCTATTTTCTAAAACTTTTTAACTGTTTATCTTGACGATGATTTTGTCGAACAGTTAACGAAGTTGAAAGACGGACTAGCAATGGGGTGCGCGTTCAACCACGCCATCCTTGATGGAACCTCAACGTGGCATTTCATGAGCTCGTGGGCCCAAATCTGTAGCGGGTCAAACCCCGTCGCTGTCCCACCGTTTCTCGAGCGGACCAAAGCCCGGAACACCCGCGTGAAGCTGGAAATCTCACTTCCATCCAACGGTGAGGCCATGCAAGGCCCGCAACTGAGGGAGAAACTCTTCAGGTTTTCCGAAGCTGCCATCGACAAGATCAAGTCAAAAGCCAACTCTAACTCACCACCAGACGGCTCTAAACCTTTCTCCACTTTTCAGTCTCTAGCTGCCCACATTTGGCAACATGTAACTCGAGCACGTAACCTTAAACCTGAAGACTACACGGTTTTCACTATCTTTGCAGATTGTCGTAAAAGGGTTGATCCACCCATGCCCGAAAGTTACTTCGGTAACCTGATTCAAGCCATCTTCACAGCCACGGCAGCTGGGTTATTGCTGGAGAATCCATCGGAGTTCGGTGCATCAGTTGTACAAAAAGCTATAGAAGCACACGATGCCAAGGCCATCGAGGAACGTAACGAGGAGTGGGAAGCTGCACCCAAGATTTTCGAGGTCAAGGATGCTGGTGTCAACTGCTTGATTGTTGGGGGCTCTCCCAGGTTTAAGGTTTACGATGTGGATTTCGGGTGGGGAAAACCAGAAGGGGTGAGGAGTGGTTCCAACAACGGGTTTGATGGGTCGGTGAATTTTTATCAAGGGAAGAGCGGCGGCCGGAGCATTGACGTTGGGATCACCTTGGAAGCTGGAGCCATGGAGCAGCTGGAGAAAGATAAGGAGTTTCTCATGGAAGTCTAGTTCTTTCAACACGGATTAACATATGAAGAGGGTGCCATTTTCACATTTATTTTGATCATACAAAGACTTCGTTGATTAAAATACGAATTAATCACTATAAATGTGAAACTAATTTGCACCCTCAAAACAAGATCCGTGTTAAAAACTTTAGTAAAATAATTTTCACGTTCATGTTGGGTTTTTTTTTTTTTTGGGGGGGGGGGGGTTAACCGTGGGAAGAATGTTTGCTTGACTTGTTAGTAAGGTAGGAGTTTACCTATGGATTGATTCTGTGTTGTTAATGGCTATGGCTTTATGAAATTATTAATGGATTTTCAATTAAGAGCACTGAACTATCGACATGAGTTTATGAGTTTTACATACAAATTGATTGGGATTCTGTCGTTTGACAATGTTATTGAAATCATTCTAAACAAGAGTTAATAATTTATATATATAAATTTTAATATGTTTATATATTTATGTAGTGTATAAAATTATAAAATCTAATTCAAGGTAAAATGTGAATCAGTATGAGCTAATTTTCTAGTTTGCTAAAGTTGAGAGAGCGCTACACAATGTATCTTAGTCCAATAGGAAACGAATTTATTTTATCATGCAATTTTGGTAGGAAGCAAGGCTAGCAGTGGCTAGCCCTGCATGAATTGTAGCCTATCTCACCCTATAAATTAAGACTCGGTTATCATTTTATTAGATTAAATCTACTTGCATGCAACACTCGTTGCCAGTGCACCCATAAATTTCTAGGCTAGCAATGGCTGATTGATAAATCTCAACCTTCTTTTCTTGTCCTACATGTAATATTTAGAGATGATGACTAGCAGTATTACACTTTCTCATTATGAACTGAAAGTGGAAACTTGGTCCATGCGAGAGGTTGGATTGCATTGTGTATGCTGACACAATAACATTGATTGTCGAGGCAGGCAGCTTATAAAAAAGTTTGGCTGAGATGCAACGAAAGGCATAGTAAAGCTTAGGAAATAATAATCTACTTTAAATAAGCCGGCCATTCAAGGTAACTGCTTGTCGACACGTCCCTTCCACTGGATTGACGATAGAGTCGGCTAACTTATTCAAAACAGCTGACCTTTGAACTAATTTTGGCAATTATTTTGCTTGGATGGGAATACTCAACTAAAACAATTGACATAGATAAACATCAACATGAGCCATTTATGGCAAGTCAAACAGCCCTTTTATAGCCTCCAGCTTCAATTAAATGGCCTATATTATTGGTGACCATCCTAGAAAAAAAATTGATGCATATGCTCCACCAACAACATCTTGTTAACGTATTATGTTTCTATTTTATATACTGTGTAACAAAATATTAATGGATAAATAAAGGAGCACGATAAAAAGGCAGAAGATATCTGTTCATGTCTATGTTTACTTTCACAAACTCTCACGGGGGTGGATATAGATATGGATTTTCGGATATTTATTATTTGAATCCACATTAATTATATAGATAACAGATTTTGATTTATTTATAAAATGTAAAAATTTATAATTACGGGGAGAATAAACTTTGACATTAAAGTTAATTACTAAGGATTTTTCAAATAAGCTAATTTTAAATTTTAAAATAATATGCTATATCAAGCATAATGAAATAATAATTTAAAAATATTATTAAATAAAATATATTAATTAATTATGTTAAACATCTTTAGGTTTTTGTATTTTAAAATTTGCTTATTGATAATTATGATTGACTTTGAATTTAAATTTAATTTGTGTTTAAATTTATCATTTTATTTTTTTAAAAAAATTGACTAACTAAATTAAAATATTTAGCAAATTCGGATATTAACAAGATATTATTTAATTCAAATTTAAATGATAATATTTTTGATTTAATACAAATAATAAGCAGATTAAAATTTTATAATAATTATGTTGATTCGTACTCGAAATCACCCAAAAAAAATCCAAATATTCGATCATACGCCATCTCTACTCTTCAAAAATTAAATTTCAGAATCAATTTTTTTTTCTTATAGGCCCAGAGCCACTGAAGAGTAGAACTTAAGCCCATCTGAACACAGCCCTTAGGCCCAATACTCGATGTGGTACTTATAACAACTTGGCAAAACGCTTGGACTTGATAAGTTATATATTTATGTCGTATCGAGTGTTAATAAGTTAAACTATTTATTTAAACTCAAAAGCCAACTTAATAATTGAAATAATTTAAATAAAAGTATTAAATCTAAAAAAATAAATTTAAGCAATAAAATTAAACCTTCATAAAAACAAATCGAACCTTTAGCTCTAGCGTTCATGACCTAAACCTATCTTGACCCAACCAATTTTCAATTTTATAATATAAATTAATTTTATATTTGCACATATTATGAAATTTTTATTTTATAAAAAATAAATATATATAATATTAAAGTGTTAACGTATAAAATATGTAAGAAGTTTTTTTATTTTAAAACTTAATAAAAAATATTAAATCATTAGAGATTAAAAATAAATATTTTTATAAAATTAAATTAAAAAATATAATACAAGCCGATTTAAGCAAACATAATAAAAAAATTACATTTTTCCTTTTCTTTTTTTTTATTTCATATCTATTGTAATCATGTTCAAAATCCCAAATACGTCGCATCCGTCTCCCTTTCATGTGGCCCGTTTGACCAAGGAAAGGCCCAACGCATTAACTGAAACAAAGCGAGCGGGCCTCTCTTTCTTTGCCTTTTGGTTGATGTTAATACTGAATTACTAGGCTTCGACCGTAGGGACTTGGCACTTTGTTGTTGCTGTTTCATCATAAAGGCTTTAGCTTAAAATGCAGACAAACATCTCCTGAAGTGAACAAAATGAACTAAAGAGGGATTCACCATTCACTGGCACCAGAAGTCGGCATTCCTCCAATGAATATGGTGCTTGATGTTAAATTATGTTGTACAATTACTCTTGGTGAATACGTAGAGACATTTTCAAGAACTAATATACGGTCACTTGACCACACTTTAGAAGGAAAAAAAAAAAGGGACAACACCTCGGGTTTCTTCCTTTCTCGGTTTAGATTTTCAGGGAGATTTATAGTCCATTGCTCTGAGGCTACTGTAAGATTATTGGATTAGATAACTCATTCTCCATTCATGCGATTTCATGTCTCGCTTTCGGGTTTCTGAGATGGTGGCATCACAGCAGGAGTTTCTTTGGGAGTAGCTGTTACCAATTCACACAGACAAAATCACAGTGAGAAAGAAAGGCAAGTGAGAGAGAAGAAGAGGAGGAAGAATAACCGACCTTCATGCTGGCTTTGTCCAGGAGAGGCAGTCTGGCCCTGCTGTTTGGAAGCTGAAGTTTTTAGCTGCTCTTCCGTGATCTTTAGGTACTCTTCACTCGTATAAGCCTCATTCGCGGATGAAGTACTGCCTGCAGTAAGGTGACGAACTGCGTGGTTCTTAAATTTCATTGGAAGATATAAAGGGAATGGGATAAGAAATAAGGAAATTCCTTCCACTAAGCCGTCAAACAGCAGGATTGAACCCAATCGGGTAGCATTTATTGCATGTTCAAGGGGAAGAGATCCACGCAATAACATAAATGAGAGTCAAAGGAAAAATCTCATGAAGGATCAAAAACCCTAAAAGACAAATTCATGCCACTAATAGCCTTAAATATAAGAATATAAAGCGCTCACTGGGGTCAGTCTTGCTATCAGTTTCCTCAGTGCTGGCAACTGAGGATGGGGTTGGGGTAGATTTACTTAGATAGGGGCTGTTTCTATTCAGTGTATTTTGTGGCGAACTTGACATTTCATCAAGACCAATCTCCCGCTCAAGGGTGCTCTTGAATTCCCTGGAAACTTCCTTCACAGAAGATATAAAGGCGAAGAATTCAGAAGGGCAAAGCTATTACAAGGTAAGTAAACGGACAGGGTTCAGGCCCTACCTGAAGTTCTCTAATGGTGGGTTGAAATGCACGCAATGTTTTTCCCAGATTCCTAGCAACCTGCACTTTAACAGGCCATTTGAGATGCCAGAAGGATTTAACTTGAACAGAATATTATCCTAACTATATAAGGTTCTGTTTGGTTGCTTGTTTGACATATTTAGTACTTGGTTTTTGTTTCCTCAAAAGTTGCTACGAAGAACAAGTGAATAGTAAACTGCAAAATCATATTCAACTAAAAATGAATATGTAGCTCAAATGCGACAAAATTAATACATAATTATCTCATATAAAAGGAAAGTCACATATTTTGTATACCAACAAGTTTTCTATTTTATATTTTTTAATTATTTAAAACAAGTAGCAAAAGTAACAATAAAATGCAGCCTAAACAGTTAGTAACCAAATCTTGCTAAACTCCAAGAATAATCATCTAACTTACATAAAGGCATCAAAATGACAGCTATGTGCAGTTGTAAACAAATTCTAGTAACACAATGCAGCTTCTGCTTAAATGATCAAAGCAGCCAGGCACTTAATCTGTTTTCTTTTAATCCTTTTATGGCACTTCAGACTTTGTATATATACCATATCTAATAATTGATTACTGATCCTCATCACAATACCAAAGGAAATGTTCATCCCATAGATTTGAATAACATGAAGTCTAATTCATAAGATGCAATAAATAGCAATATCAGCATTTTTTAACTCTCCAGTCCCCACAAGTTAGAGGCTTCTAGATAGATTGAGCCATTTAGTTAAATGTCAAGATGGATCTCAGGTAAAGACGTATAATACTTAACACTAAAGATCTGGATCACTACAAACAACCAAGCATGCTTATCAGGAAGGCATAAGCTTGAACGAGCTCTGAAAGGACAAGGGACAGAGTTTAAAATAGGGTAATACGATGGTCTTTTTCTTGCCAGATAATGGGAAAGTCATGGGAATCATAAAGTCAACAAAAATCATTAATTGGAACGCATTGGGCTAAGATTGTCACATAAAAAAATAGTTTTCGCATTAAGGGCATTTAGACATTATCTTGTAAGAAGAAACCACATTAAGTCTGATAAGAGCAGCAAGCAGTGAATTTCAGTATGTTGATAGAACAAAATAAGACTTTCATCCGAATAAAAAGGATTCATCAGTGATCTTTCATCATCTAAGATGCTAAGCAGCTGTCAATTAATATACATGGTCCTGTGGATTCTCTTATAAGAGATGTCAAAAATTCAAAATATCTACTAAGACAAGAAACCACATAAATTTCAGGCAAAACTAGGTATTGTCTAGAAAATCCAACACTACACCAGCTCGAATTTTCAGGAACAACATTTTATCCTCCCAACCACTCTTTAGAAAAAGAACTAACACCATATCTTTCCCTGCCTTATGTCAGACTGTATACCATCTATTGCAGTTTGTTTCTTAACTCATTGAGAAATTTTCATTACTTGAAGCATTAAATAGAGATTGATATTTGAAGAGAAATGCTAACCAGAGGATAAATATAGAAATAAAAATGTAATTAATGCATTATTTTTACTTAAAATCAGTGGAAGTAATGTATTAAATGAGAAAAAGCCTTTCTTAAATTAGTAATTAAATAATCCTTAACCAGTGCTATAGTCACTAGTGAAGCAAAACCCTGAAAATAGTTGCCATGAGGCCTATGTTTCCAAAGCTTAGGACTGCCTCAATCCAATACCCGCAAGAAAATACATGAAACAACATGCAATTGAAAGAAAATATAAACGTCAATGAACGGTCCCTAAGTATAAAGGCAGAAAATACCTCAGCCAGACCCTTGGGACCAAACACCAACAAAGCAACTACCCCAATAACCAGAGCCTCAGGAGCTCCAACCCCAAATAGAGATGCATGAACCACCTTACCTTTACATCTTCCCCTTTTTTCTGAATGATCACAAAAAAAAAAAAAAAAAAACAGATTAAAGAATCAAAATAAATGAAGTGCAGCCTAAAAAAGGAAACCCAGAATGGGGGGAAACAACAAAAGCTACCAAATTTAAGAGATTTTGGCGAGATTGAAATGCCCAGTTGCTTCAAACCACTCCATTGAGATAAAAGAGCTGGACCCAATTGAGGAAACCACGTGGAGAAGCGGAAAGGCAAGGCTTTGCGAAATGAAACCAAAGGAGACAAGGAGCAGGAAGTTGAGTTGGAGCTAACAGAAGTTGTGCGCAAGAATGTGGAAGTTGAGATGGTTGCGGCCATGACCATAACTGCGGTTATTTGAAAGGGGTGATTTTAGTCCGAGTTTAACGAAAGCTTAGATTTTTTTCAAAGCATAGACACCGAGGGGGACCAAAGATTATCTGCACTTTGGGAAGATGCCCAAAAATGCAATATGTGGAAAATGACTGTTGAGAAGATCATTTACACGTTCAGGCAGCGACGTATACTTTCAGAGTTTAGCTGATCTATATTCTAGTGATCTTATTATTCTAGGCTGAGGGCCTGTCAATGTGGGCGCTATTCATGGTTGGCCTGAGTCCTGACTCTCTTGATCAACCATAAGCCCATGACGAAGTCCTAGGCTTTGATTCGGCCAGTCACAAGCACACTTGGGGCTTTTCTATGATGTTTAATGACAAAAATGAATTACTTAGTTAGAGGCTGTTGACACGAAAAAAAAAAAAACGTAAACAAAATATAAAAATAATGATATAAAAAATGATAAAAATATGATACAAAATAATTAAAATATAATATAAATATATAAATATATTAAAATTTATATAATATAAATTATTATTGTATTAAAATTTTTATAAATACATAACACTCTAAATATGTTTACATTTGATTAGTTAATAGTAATAAAGAGATGGTAGAAAACAAGGTGGAATGGAAAGAGAGAGAGAGAGAGAAAAGGAAAATAAAAATAAACGAAGGAAAGAGCTAAATCATAAATGGGAGTTGTGATGTCTCATTAAGAAAGAGGACAAAGAAGAGAGAGACCAAAAACCATACACACTTGCAACTGCAAAGTTTAGTTAAATAATTCAAACAAAACAAAGATTTTTTTACAATTGATGTCAGTTGATCTTAGTCTTAATTAGGCCATAAAAATTTTTTTATTTCCAGACGAGTTGTCAACTGTCGACTGCCTGTGGTATTGCAGTTGTTGCATGTGCCTTAGGAACAGTAATTGCAAGTGTGTTTCTAACTTCCAAGTCTTATTAGCTCTTAAGACTCTGAAAGAAAAAAAAAAGGAGACAGCCGAGAGGCAGGCCAAAGTACATGTGGGATGATCCTATTCCTGGAAGTGCTTCGTGTTTTCTTTGGTTTTTCGGTCGAAAAAGTGCTTGGTATTCTCAACTAAAGCCTAATTCTAGGTAGATGGATTTAATTAGTCTGTCAACAGCTGTATAATAATATTCTTGCTGATAATACTTATATTTTCCGTTCTTGAGTGAGTGTCACGTGAGTATGTATTCAACAAATGTATGTTTAATTTTTTTATTTATTAAAAAATTTATATTTAAATATATGTCGAATATGAATATTAAATACGAATACTTTCAAAAAAAATAAAAAAATGGGAGCAACACAGGATAAAACCACTAATTAAACGTTCCAGGTTTTTATTGCACTTGCCAGAAACAGTCGCAGGATTCCTTTTTTTTTTTTTTTTTTTTTTCTCTTTTTCTTAGTAGAATGAAATCAGCAATCTGATCCTAAGGCAGAGACGTAAGGTATTTTAAACAATCCTTATCGTTTTAAAATCATCTAGATTCGGAGGCTTTGAGGCATCGTGTCTTCTAAGGTTTTTGTTAGACAAGTCTTTTCAAGAATGCTTAAAGATGGCAATGGCATCTCATGTGAAAGTGTGTTCTAGACTCAATTGCCTCGCAATCTTCTGTGTACTAGCTGTTTTTCCTGCTGTTCCATTTCTAATCTATTAAGAGAACTGCAAAGAGGTATGCTGAAGGTCATTTTTTCAAGTCCTAACTGTTGATCAAGCATGTGAAGCAATTGATCTTTCAACCTGGGTCTTCTTTGGGTAATGTTTCTCAGTTATCAGAGGATATCTTGAAAGATCAGATGCATTTTAGTACTTAGGTAAGTTGCTCACATGGAAGAGTAAAGGCACAAGGGATTTAATTGGCAGAATCTGCTTAATTTCTGCCATTGCAAGTGTTTTTTGTTCCCCAAATAACTCATCTTGTATGGTTTTGAGTTTGACTGAATTTGTGTTGAAAATTGCCAAGGTAAAATAATTCCCCCCCCCTCCTCGACCTTTCTTGCGAGCCCTTGCCTCAAGTGCTAATATTGGATCTACCGCAACTCCTATTGGTAACCCCCGGAATTTGGTTATAGCAACTGAGAGTGGGATTTCTTTTGGGAAATTTTCTTAACTGAAATTCTCCCTGACAATACTAGGAATTTTTGTCAAAGCCCTGCTACTTCATATGCATTTATTGGAATTTGTTGTTTGTTAAAAAAGATGAAGAAGATTCAGCTGCAGAACTGTTACTGGTGATAGTGTGAGTTGTACCCAGTTTTCACCTGCCACAGTGTCACATTTGGCATCATCTAGCTCTCAAGGACGGACTCCCTGGATGGGAAACTACAGATGGGCTAAACTTCCCCCTACGTGAATGGCAATGGGAGCTCGGCTCATCATGAAACTCTTAGAAACCATGAAATTCAAACCAGAGCGAGGCTGAGATTCAGTGGTTCCTGAATGGTGCCTGTAGGACTATAGTAATCCGACCAGCTCAGAAAGATCGCAAAGGAAGCTGTGGGAATCCTGCGTTTATCTAGTTGTTGTAGCATTGTTGATCTCTTTGCCTATGGGTGATGATGGGTCTTAATATGTCAGGGACCGCAATTACTGCTGCACGTGCTCCCATGATGCTCGATTTTGAAGGATGCTGTGCCGTGCCCGGATTCTCCACTAAATTTAATTTCTTTGCCAACGCTTGCTTGGAAACAAATGTGAATTTTGAGCAGTAGAAATAATAATATTGAAGAACATATAACATTTATGTTTTATGTTCTGGTAATAAGAACAAATTTGTTTGATGGGACCGTTCATATGCATATAATGACAAGGTGGAGTTGAACAGGAAAGTATGTTTTATCATATCTTTCTTAGGACAATTAAGCTGTATGTTTTGAGAGCTTATGCTTTTATTACTTGGATCTCTTTAATTTAATGAAATTGACAAGCTTCAAAAAGGTAATACTCATGTCAAATATTTTTGGGAACCAAGTCGTAGCATTGCTGCCAATACTCAATTGAATAAGGGGAATGAATAAAACAAATTTCCTCCCATTAATGTGGTTTTTTTATTTATTTATTTTAACTTTGATTTAATGAAATTAGCAAGCTTCACCTATGCAATAATCTCTGTTCAATTCTTTGAAGATTCAACTACAAGAGAATTGAATATGAGTAAGTATAAAAAAAAATAGTTTCCAAAAAGACAAAAATAACAAACCTGTCCAAATAGCCTTTTCCCTCAAACATATACAAATATTAGACATTTGTAGATGCAAGCCAAATGGCAGAACTTCCATTTTCTAGAGTAGATGCTTGAATTTTATAGCCTCCTGAATAGCATCTGTGACTGAAATTCTTTACATGTAATAGTGTCAGAGTGTGTGACATCTATAGTGAAAGCCTACTCCCTCCCGGTCTTAATGCTCGATCCATATGATGATGCTTTAGCCTTTGTTTGTTTTGAATCATTATTGGGAAATATAGCTGTCATAGTTTAAACCATGCAAATATGAGGCATTGTGTACATTTAGCCCCCGACTTATTTTCCCTTGCCTCAGTTCTCTTGGTTGAGGGGGCGAAGATGGCAGCAGCAGCAGCATTGATTTTATGATCACCGGCATTTGATGATTTTTAGCTTGGGTCAGTCAGCACTGTAGTTGGGAACCTCTCCTATTATTGGTGGATCTGCTGCAAACTTGATTAGGGTGTGAGCAGGCCCCTGCCGTGCTCCAAATCCGGGCTACAAACTTGGAACCATCCCAAATTTGGAGTCCCTCTTACCCTCCACTCTTTTAGTCACAACTACCATTGGGTTTGAAACTGATAAAACCATAGCAACAATAAAATTAATCACAAAGCACTTTTCCAGGGTATGATTTGTTCATAATTGCACTGCATTTTCTGCTTGCATGGTTTCTTTCTTAAAATCAATGATTTGATGACAAATTTGGGGTTGGCTTGGGAAAATTCCAGTTTGAATTATATGGACTTCAACCTGGTACTTCACACCTGATCTTTGCGGCTGTCCAATCTGGCCCTGGCCCTAATGGGACCCAAGAAGTGACCCTGGCTGCTCCCAAAATTTCAAAATGCCATTGATCCTTCACCAGAAATTTGAGGAGGTTGAGGAGAGTTTAAAGGGGGTAAAGACAAAAGATCTGTGGGTCTTTTTTTTTTTTTTTTCCTTTCTTGGGTTGCATTGACAAATTCCTGCAGTCCATCTCTTTTGACTGTTTCAAAGTTTGACGTCTGTATTGTCTTTTCACGAATTTCATGAATTTTATACCTTGCAAAAGTGATACGGATATTTGTTTAATGTATGAAGTACCAGTGACATGGTCTTTTATCAACAAGTTTTTAAATTTGTTAACAATTTGACATCTTTTATTTCTTAGTTTAAAGTAGATTACAATATGAAAATAATTATATAAATTGATTAAATTAAATTAAATTTTACGTTCATTTGACATTCTTTGTTTCCTTCAAAAGGAAATTACTCAAATTCCAAGAGGAAGAATATGCAGAGTTGTTAATCAACTTTCCTACATTCTACTTTTAACACCATTATTGACTTTTATTATTAAAACTTGAAAACAATGAAAGAAAATTGAGAAATAAGCCATCATCTTTACAAACTACACCTAATTATGCCAGCACTTAACCAATTTACAAACCAAGAGATATGAACAATTTGTCATTTCAACATTAAGTCAGATACCCCACGGGTCATTTTCAACACGTGAAATATGATTGTCTGACTTTGGAAAATTTTTTTAAAAAATTAAAAATTAAAAAAAGCAGGGTATGTGCATGCGAATAGGGATGCTTGTTTAAGCTTACAAATTCCTACCATATTTGAAAATATTTTAGTAAAAATATTAAATATAAAAGCATTCTGATTATAAAATTGAGATTTCGGACTTGATTTGAACATTCAAAATTCAAGTTTAATTTAATTTTTTATCATATAATATATATTTTTTATATTTAATATTAAAAATATGTTATATATATTTTGAAATTAAATAAAAATTTACTAAATATTAAATAAAAGTAATATTTTTATTCATTTACAAATTTAGATAGAATTTGTAACCTAAACTATTGGGTCAGGTGACTTCTCCTAAAATTTAATATGATATTAAAACAAGGAAGGAGCTTAATGGAGTTGTTATGCTTATACAATATGATATTAAAATAAGTTACTTATTTATTTTAAAATTTGGTTTATCATATATAATTAATTGTAAATTGAATCATGCATCTTAAATTTTGAAAGCTTTGCTATTATTAAATCATAAAATAATGATTTGAAAGTTATATATATCATATACAAATTAATTTTATACACACAAAAAAACTATTATCTCTATTCTCTACCAATATATATATATATATATATATATATGTCGCAGCCGTTAGAGGAGGGGAGGACCCATATTCCGGTTGTAAAGTGTGGTGGCCTTCGCGGGTAGCAACCTACATGAAACATATGAAAGTAGCAAGGTAAAAGGAAGGGCTGGCCCTAGATAGTTATTACAATTTGCGTATTTTAATTTTTTATTTTATTTTATATATTACATTTAAAATATTTTATAATTATATAAATTTAATATATTCATATTTTATAGTCATATGAATATTATATCATAATATATTTTAATTTTTTAAATAATATTAACGTAATGCAATCATCATGTGTTCACGCAAACAAAAGCACAAATGCATTTTGTGCATTTTAATGAGACGGGGTCATGAATGGAAGACGAGATGGACGAATGACGAATTGCCAACAAAACATGATGATAGATTCATAATTGACCCCAAAAATAAGGCAATTGTGGGCTCATGCCACGTGCAGTGGTGATAGAGATTGAGGAGGCTTAAATTCCAAAGGACCCCACAATTTCCTCTCTAACCCTTCCCCAGTCTCCCCCCCCCCCACCCTCCCACCCCCACATACATCTCCCCTTGAATTCAATGCGTTCTGGGGCGCTTGCTGTCTTTGTCTTCCATTTCCAAAGCCTTGAATTCAATTGGCTCAATGCACAAAATTTTAATGCAAGACTTTTACCCTTTTTCTTCGACAAATTATTCCGTTCACATTTAATAGAACATTTAGACTTCATCAGCGAAATTAATAAATATATATCTTTACAACAAAAAAACTTAATTTTATTTAGTAAAATTAATAAATATATACATTTAAAAAATAAAAACTTAATTTTATAAAAAATATTTAATATTTTTTAATTTATATGTGAAATTATATTTTTTTTGCAAATATCAAAAATATTTTTTTAATTTTTTTTATTTCTATTTTAAGCTTATATAATTAATAATAAGTGTAATGGTTAGTATTTTTAGGTAATCATAAAGTGAGGAAAAAAGGGTTGTTTTTTTTTTTTTTTAACAATTCGTCAATTGGTAATTCCTAATTGTCTATTTCGGTTGTAAACACTTTCTAAATATTAAATTATGTTTTCTTGCCTTTTTTTTCTTTTAGGCAGAGTTATAGTATTTGTAAACTCTAAACAGTCTCCAAAATTATATGCATATAAAATAAATCATTATGATTAAAAGTAAAGTTACATTTATGTGCTCACAAATTTTCAATTAAAAAAGAAATATAAAAATTCATCTAAAAAATATATTATGTGAAACTTTCTGATTGTGATAAGATGCCTAAGTTAAGATGTGTTATGGTTATGAATGAATCATCTTAATTGACATTTTTTCACATTTTTAGATCTATCTATATATATAGTTATTAAACTTATTTTGGTTGCGAAATTTTGAGTTTTATTTTATTTATTTACGGTTAAAAATTTTTTTTTCTTTGCCTATTAAATCATTAATAAAGTATTATGAAAGTAAAATCTTAAATACACTATAGTAATGCAAAGAATCATGTTTTTAAAATTATAAATGAAAAAAATTAGACCGACATAAAATTTTAAAATAACTTTGACTATATCATCGAAGTTAAATATGAGAGATAACTTTATAATTGGACTTGTTCATAGGTCAGATTTCTTAGTATGAGTTTTCTTATTTTTTAAATTATAAAATATTATTTTTTATTTAAATTTGATTATGAATATTAAAAAAATTATTTTGAGCGATAATATTTTAATTTTTTAATATTATTTTGAATCTTGGACAAAAAAAATCTGTGCCTCGACTCTATTTGTCATTAAAAGTCATCATAAATAATATATATATATATATATATATATATGCATTGGATATCTATCAAATAATCCATATTTTTGTAAAACAATGTTTTTATCTTCCAAAAAAATAAATATCTAATTTGGCAATAAAAAAGTGTTCAATTTGAATACCTCATGGTCATTTTCACTCATAATAATTTTTTTATTTGAAAAATTGATTGGAATCTCTATTTTGACTAAAAGAAATATATATATATATATATATTAAAAATTAAGTCACAATTATCTAATAAATAAAAAAATAACGATATATTATTAGATTTAGAAAAGCTATAAAATTCTGTCCATTCAAAAAAGACAAATATTAATTAGTGTCTAGATATTAATTAACAGGTTAAAAATAAAAAAAATTCTTATAATTATTATAGCATTTTTTTTTTAATTTTTGGGAAGTGATTAATTAAATGTTAAAAAACTTTCATAAAAATTAAAAAAAAATCATAAAATACTTATAGACACCTTTTAAGTAAATTCATAAAAAATTTACTTTATCTTATAACTTTTAATTAGATCTGCTCACGAGTTAAATAGTTTTGATCCAATTGGACTAAGATCTTAGTTTTTATGTTTTGAATTAACTTGATTAGCTTAAAATAATTTTTTTAAATAAAATAAAATATTTTTATTTTATTTTAATTATATAATATATAATTATTAATATAAAAATAATTATTATAAAATAATAATTTAAATTTAAATAAATAAATTTAATTAATTTTAAATTTATATTTTTTTAAATTATAATCTAATTCGATCATTAACAATTTTACTCGTGAAAGAGCTGAAGAATTTTTTTTTTTTTCTCGGTTGACGAAGGTTACGAGTTCTGATAGACATGTAAATGTCTTTTCAGAAGAATTATACAATGAAGTTTAAAGTGGACCATTAATATATGCATATATATATATATATATATTTCATTGGAATAGATTAAATTGACTTGGAACCCGTTGTCAAAAGCTTAATTAATTTCAGAGAGCAGTCAGCCTCGTCTAAATTTGAAGCCTTTGAAGTTTGCCAAACCCAAACCCCCATGCAACGTTGCCACAGTTTTTGGTCGCGGAAAGAAATATATAAACTAATACTACTCCAAAACTGAATTAAAAAAAAAAATTGACACTGTCAATCAAAATTACTTCTTTTCCTTCATAAAGAACGAAACCCGTTTAATTTATTAGACTTATAATTCACGTGCACATAATTTATTTTACATTTTTTGTCAAT